>CM018082.1:4135000-4266387 GCA_008658365.1 Alca torda | reverse complement strand
GTTGCAGGTGTCACCCCCACCCCTGCGGTAATTGCAGGAGGCAACGGGGTGTCCCGGCCTTCTCCTGGGGGCACCAGGCCCAACAGCAGATGCTGCAATGGGCAGACAACCCAAGACAGGCAGCTTCTCAGAGAAGCTGAAATAACTCCATAGCTACATTCCTTGCTCCCAGCCTTAAGCAGCACCCGGAGGCCCATGGAGGAAGATGTGGGAGAGGCAACATCCAACCTGGATCACAGCTCCAGTGAGGACTCACGCCCTTCCCGGCAGCTGTGAGCAGGGCTGGGTCAACAGCTCTGTGAATACTCAAATGATTGCAAACTACTGGGGTGCAAAAGGGGCGACATTTGCCCTTTGCAGCCAGAAGGGCTAAAGTCCAGGGAAAAGCTGTCCCAGGAAAAAAAAAAAAAAAAAAAAGACAGTTTTTTCTTAGGAGCTTGCTGGGCGAGGGGACCCAGTCACCAAGGCGGGCACTCAAACTTTGCAGAAGGGAGGCGGGAGAGGGATGGATGGATTTGCCGCAAGCCTGCTGTTATCAACTGGGCATGCGGGAGGTGCCCCCCAGGCACGGTACCAGCTCGCATCCCGCAGGGAGTGATGGCAGGGTGGCCCTGGGGACACCGGGGACAAGAACTGTGTGATGCCTGGGCAGCGAGGAGCACAGCTTGTCCTAAACATCTCTGGGAGTTTCCAGCCCCGGTTCCCTTGTATTTCACGTGTCTCCCTCGCAGGACGGGCAGGAAAACAGAGAGGCAGACTGTGTCTCCTGCAGAAACTCAGGGCAAAACTCTGGATAAGGAACAGGGAACCTTCCTGGAATGGACGAGCCTTCGCCAGGCTGCTGAGAGACGGCGTGTCCCTGGAGAAGGCAACCCTCTTGTGGTCCTGCTCCTGGGCAGCCCCAAGGTCTGCTCAGCCCAGTCCCAGGCAGCTCATCCATGCATTTCTTTTATCTGTTTATCCCAGGAAAACAAAGACCAGCACCTCCACTCACCCCCACGCTGCCTTGTTTGTACATGCCAGCATAGATGTTGTTTACTGCTCAGATTACTTTATTCTTTTTTTTTTTCCTCTCTAAAATCTGGGACATTTATTTGAAGTAATACTAGGGATTTAACATGGGGGGAAAAAAAGCTTTACGATATTGCATTTCAAAACATTTTCATTATTTGAACATTTCTGTCACTTCCAGCAGGGCAAGAACTGCTGGAATTTAACTCACATTCACAAATGGTTTTATTTCTCTCCTCACATTGCAGCTGTATTTCTTAGCAAATTTGGTATCAGGGAAGTAAAACCTGTCAAGCTCTAACACTCTTCAATCCCGAAACTCCTCTGGTGTGTCCTGCGGGATCGGGTGGGCACCCACCACCTCTGCAGGGAGAGGAGGATCCTGGCCGGCATCCCGGTCAGGCGACAGCACCCCTGATCCCATCCATCACGGCTCAGCCTCCTTGGAAAGAGGGTGCTGGGCTGAATCATAGAACCATAGAATGGTTCAGGTTGGAAGGGACCTTAAAGACCATCCAGTCCCACCCCCCTGCCCTGGGCAGGGACACCTCCCACCAGACCAGGTTGCTCCAAGCCCCGTCCAACCTGGCCTTGAACCCCTCCAGGGATGGGGCAGCCACAGCTTCTTCGGGCAACCTGGGCCAGGGGCTCACCACCCTCACAGCAAAGAATTTCTTCCTGATATCTCATATAAATCTCCCCTCTTTCAGTTTAAAACAGTTAACCCTTGTCCTATCATTCCACTCCCTGATCCAGAGTCCCTCCCCAGCTTTCCTGGAGCCCCTTTAGGTACTGGAAGGGGCTCTAAGGTCTTCCTGGAGCCTTCTCTTCTCCAGGCTGAACCCCCCCAACTCTCTCAGCCTGTCCTCACAGCAGAGGGGCTCCAGCTTTCTGAGCATCCTCATGGCCTCCTCTGGACCTGGTCCAACAGGTCCATGTCCTTCCTATGCTGAGGGCCCCACAGCTGGACGCAGCACCCCAGGTGGGGTCTCACCAGAGCGGAGCAGAGGAGCAGAATCCCTCCCTCGATCTCCTGTCCACGCTGCTTTTGATGCAGCCCAGCCAGCCTGTGAGATGCCCCGCGGCATGGCCGGCAGCCCCCGCAGCCAGGATCTATCTCCTCTGATACCTTCCCTCGGAGGTGGCTTAATGCAAAGCAGCATCCAGATTTGGGATTAGGGGAGGGACAGAAAGGTCAGCCCGGATCAATGGTGATTAGCTGAAAAGGACCTAAAGAGCCTGTTGTTTGCTCTGCATTAACAATCCCACCGCTCAGCCAAGATTCCCTCCAACCACTTGAGAAATGAAAGGACAAACACACCGCGCTGAGGATTAAAGCCCTGAATCCCTACACCTGCCTGCAAGGCAGCAATGCCATGCCAGCCCGCAGGCATCACGGACGGGGCCATTGTGGGCTGGTGGCTGTCACTAGGAAAAGAGGGAAGCGAGAGTGAAAGAGGATTGACTGCAGGAAGGAAAAATGAGAGTGAAGCCTAACAAAAATGTGCTGACGGAGGGAAGGCAGGGATGGCAGCAGGGGTGCTGACATTTCCTCTGGAGGAAAATAGAAACACATCACCGAGGTTGTTTTAATGTGGAGAGCATCTGAGGAACATCTTGAATCCACCTTCCCAAGCGCATGTGGCTGACGCCTGTCCCCATCACTGGACCTGCCCGAGCACGGGGGGGCATGAGAGGGACAGGGCCATTGTGGGGGGGCACCCAGTAGGCTGAGCCCACGAGGCTGCCCCAGCTTCATCCCTTGCAACTCCACAGGGGGCTGCATGGGGTGCTGCTGCTGGGAACAATTCCCAGCTGACATAATTTTTCCTGGAGCTGCATCCACACGGGATCCAAAATTTGTCCCGAGCACTGGGTGAGGACTTCTTTCAAACACGTCAGTTTGATTTCAGCTCGCCGCCTGAGCTTCACGTGCTTGCATCGTCCCACCTTTCTTTCCAGATTTCCCGTAAAAGCTTCATTTAGATTGAAAATGATATTTTCAGCACGTTAATTAACTACTAATTGCTGATTAGGAACATATTTACCAAGGTCTAACAACTATGTAACAAGTGATGTCTTACTACACCACCATTGCCCGGGATTTAGACCTGCGGAAAGATTGTTCTAATAAGCAATTGGCATTTGGTAATGTGCAGTTAGCAAGCCGCGGAGCCGCTCTCCCAAATGGGAGAAGACAGCTATTTATGTTAATGAGATGCCAGCTGATTATTAGAAACACATTGATACAGGTTTAGGCTGTGGTGTAACTGATATATATCTACTGTGTTCAGTAGCTGTGAAACCTCAATCAATATGTTTCTCATAATCAGCCTGCATCTCGTGCACATAAATAATATCCTTGATGCAGAGAAGAGCTCCAGTTCCCAGAAGTTAATAAGAAATCCCCACTTCCCGCCCCTCGCTCCCCTCCTCATAGCACATGTAACACCGGGATGGGGCTTTGCTGCTGGCCTGCAGGAGCAGCATGGGGGCGACCAGGCTGTCCCAGCCCCACCACCCATGGCTGGGCTGGGCAGCAGCTCCAGGGCCCCCATGGAGACCTGTGGCCACGTCCGGTGTCCTCCAGAGGAGAGGTCGGGACTGCTTGGGTTCAATATTCAGTGAATCCACCACGGTCTTATTTTTAGGTCTGAAAGCCAAAGGGGACTTAGGACAGTCTAACCAGAAGATGGCCATCTCTTCTGACTTCCAGCGATGCCTACTAAGGGTTTTCCTTTAGTAGAAAGGAAGGGATGTGCCCAGCAACTCGGTGGCGGAGGGATGAGGAGACGATGGTTGTAAGGAGGGTCCCCGCAGGCCCGGGGGGACAGGATGGTTAGGGGACATGGCTGAGCCTCATGGAGATGTCGCAGCATCTCCCTTGGCTGCAGCTTTCCTCCTCTCCTGGCCAGGATTGCACCACCATCTCCACCCTGGCGGCTGCCCTTCTGCTGGTCCCACGGTGCAGGCGATGCTCCTGCTTCACCTCCCCTGCTTTAGCAGCCATTCTGTTTTACTCTGTGCTGCAGCTGGAAAGCATCTGGGGAAAACACCTCCGCCCCACGGACATGCGGAGTGGAGAAGGAGACCCCAAGAGACAGAGAGGCTGCCACCTTCCTCTGTCCGGAAGGGAACATCCTTCACTAATATTCCCACTGCGACCTTGGCCAGGCTCAGCCTCTGCTCAGTCCTTCCATTACACTTTCCTCCACTAGATAAATAGACTTTTAGTATCCCCTCTAATCTCCCTAAACCCACGCCGATGCACTAATACATGCTTGCACAACAAAGGCATTTTTGTCAGCCATTTTTGTGGCTCTTTTCTGGACCCTTTCCATTTCTCAGTGGTTTTTAAAAACACAGGCAACAGAACTGGAGGCAGCATGGATTGGGCTCACACAAAGACGATGTCCAAATATCCAGTGCCCCCTCCCCAGCAGCCCCCCCATGCCGCAGCCGCCTCCGGGTATCTCTGGCTCGGATCCCTCTCTGCCTCGTCCCTGCTATTCTCCATCACCTGGTCTCTATTTCCACCCAAAAGGTTCAATGGGCAATGGAGCGGTGGGTGGCAGAAATAGTTGGGCGGGTTCCAGAAGGACCCCCACCTCCTCCCTGGCCCCTGGAGCCGTTGGCCGGGTCCAGGTGGTCCCCAGCACCTCGGGCTCATCCTGCCACACCAGCCGGACACCCGTGGGTTACATCTGCACGGCCACCTTTGCAACCGCAAGTCTAATCTCATTACGGAATGAAATCAGGTTTGTTTGGCAAGATCTATTTCCATAAAGCCGGGCTGACTGACACTAATTCCTCCTCAATTAAATCCCATATCATTTTTTCCCTTCTTCTGCCAAGGCCAGGTCACCCCTTTTGCTCTTTCTGCGGACAGAGGATGCCGTGCCTGCCCCAGACCCCATCCCTGGTGCCACCGGCAATGGAAAAAGCGTCTCCTGCGTGTGGGAGCCTCAGGTCTCATGGGGCTGAGGCCAACCCACTCCAAAACTTTGATTTTCTGGGATGTGTGACAACGCTCGGTGGCTGCCATCGGACCGAGACGTGTCTCGGCAGCCTCGCGTGACAGCAGAGCATCATCCCGCCGCTCCAAGGGAACGCAGAGGCGCTGGCTGAGAACTTCTGCCCTCCCCGCGCCACTGCCAGCACCCTCTTAGCTGGCGATGAGCCTCTAGGGCTGCCGCAGCGCTCCCTCTGCCTAATACTGTTGACTGCTCCTTAGCGTCCACAGCCCAGCCAGCCACAGATTTCTCCTTGATGCCTTCACCTTCCCTCACCAATTTTCTAAACTTCCGAGTCTCCCATCTATCTCCGTTACTATCAATCCCCTGTCTTTCCCGTTGGCTGTTTCCTGCTCCCGGGGTTTCGTGCTCAATTACAATCTTCATTAAAAAAAAAATAATTCAAAAAAAAAAAATATGGACATTTCACCAAAATTATTGATTTAAGAAATTGGAGCTTTTTTTTTGGCCAATTCATTAATTTTGATTAAAGAATTTCCTCTTTTCATTCTCACTTTTCTGCCTGGTTTTTCCTCCAGAGTGGTTCTCGGCAGCCTTGGGGACATCAGCCTCTCCAAAGCGACAAATATTCGTCTTCGTTAGCGATATACTTTGTTTAGCCTCATTGAATGCCATTTAGTCACAGCAGCTAAATCTTTAGGCAATGCTAACTCCTCTGCCAGAATTTAACTCCTAAAATAAAATAATAAAAAAAAAAGTCCAGGCGAGAATAACTGGGCGATGTAGGCTCTGCTCACTGCGACATGTATGTGTGCAGGTGCAGGGGTGCTTGTGGGAACAGGGACAGGGGACAAGGGAGAGGACACCTGGGTGCAGCTGTGAGCAGGCTTCTCCAGAAGTCATCTGCTCTGTGCAATTAGCTAATGAGGACCAGAGAGGTGAAACACCAGGCTCTGCACTGGTGGTTTCTCCTCCCTCCTTCCCAGATACCCCCAGCATCCCCCCTGACCTGGGCAGCCCCCACAGTGCCCCAGCAAGCCCCAAGGGATGATGCCATCATCATGATGTCCCCCCCCTCAAAGGAATAGGTACAAGCGTGATACAACGGACAGAGCAACAAGAAGCAGATGAGGATGAAATCAGGTAGAAAGAAGAGACAAAAAAACTTTAGTTGGGGGAGGAGGGGGGGAATCAAAAGGTATAAGAGAGAGCAAAGGAACAGGGATGACGCAGGGTGCTCAGCCCACACCTCATGAATGCCAGAGAGGGGCAGGGAGGGAATTGTTTTATTATTTTTTTTTTCTTTCAGCTTTCTTCCTTCCTTTAATCTTTGATCGGGAAACAAGCTGATTTTAATTAAAAAGCCCTTCAATTAATGCTGCCGTGGAGTTTTCATTTCCTGGGCTTTGGTAATTTGCAAGCCCAGGTTATGGAGGCTTTGTGTCCCCTCTTGTTAAATAAATAACAACAACCGAACTCAGGAAGAAGAGCGGGCGCTGTCTGAGGGGCAGAGCGTGGGGGTGGCTGTGCTGGTGGGGGGACCCATGGTCCTGTTTCAGGGGACAGGGGCTGCAGTGGGGATCGCCCTCGGCTCGGTCTGAGGTCCCAGCCCCGCTTGGCACCTCCACACAAAGGAGCTGCACGCCTTCAGCGTGTTTTGCGGACACGAAAGGGCCCAGCCTTGCTCTTATTTGAGGCAGAGGTTTCCCAACGGCTCCACAACGTGCCCACCGTTCATTAATTTCCCCCTCCCTGCTGAGGAGAGAGAGAGGCAGCAGGAATCACTGGGCTTTGGCCAGGCTTTGGGGCTGCAGAACTCCCCCGGGGAGCGGCCGTCGTGCCCTCTATGCTGACCACACAGATGGCAAAGCCGAACCTCGATATTTTTGGACCGTGGTAGAAAAAGCAAAGAACACCAGTGAGCAAGGATTCCCAGACAAGAGTGTGGGTAAGTTCCTCTTTTCCCTGGGATGCTCCCAGCCGCGGAGGTGGCAGAGGAGCGAGCGCAGGCTGAGCCCTGCAGGCATCGGCAGGACCCGGAGCTGCAGAGGAACCGGGAGGGGTGCAGGACCCCCGGACACCCCCTCCACCGGCGGCGGGACTCTCCACACACCGACAGGCACCCTCCCTATCTCTCGCGCACATACACACAGCTGTACATGTACAAAAGCCCCGGGGGGAGAAAAAAAAAAAAAGGAGAAAAAAGATTGTGAAAAGCCTTTATTATCCTCAATCCCATCTATTGTTAATGTGATCGTGAGCAGGGAATGTTTGGAGAATTCATTTGTGATAAATATTTATACCCTGTGTTTTTGGGCTGTTATCTGCAAAATGTAGCTGTTTGATCTGGTGTAGTGCTTTTTTTAGGTCATTTACATTCCCTTTCGTAGGAGCCCTTGTCCGATAGCAGCTATCACATAATTATGTTTCTTTTGCTTATCCCTAATCCTGTCAAACCACCTACTTATCTCTAATTTCCTGTCCATTACCCTTATTGTTTGAGCTTAGATCTCTAATGCAGGACAGAGGCAGCTTCGGAGGCTCCATGGGGTGCAGGGGCATCTCCATATTGCCAGCTGCACGGGTGCAGTAATCGGTCCTCACTGCCCAGCAATGGGACTGCCCCGGGGCACCGCAGGAGCCCCGAACCCAAGTGTGGGGGCTGGTGGGGTCTACTGGAGCGGGGTCGATGCTTGCAATGATGCACAGCGGGGTCTCGTCCTATCCTGGACCACCACACGCCTTGAGGGTTGCAGGGAGGTGATACGCGTGCCCCGGAGGCAGTGATGCCTAGTAAGGAGCGGGATGATCCGCTGGCTGGGTGATGGCACTCAGCTCCCAGGCAGGCGTCTGCCCTGGGGTTAGCAGCACGCAGCAAGACAGCAAGGACACGCTGCTCGGTGTGTCAGGGCTGACACCCTTGGAGGCGAGAGCTTGCACTCCTCCGAGAGCCGTCAGAGCCAGCGGGACTGATCACGTCCCAGTGTCTCCAAGGCAACCTTGCATCTGGAGGAGAGAGGCAGGAGGCAGGGCACTCCGAGGGTGTCACCTCCCACAGCCCGGCCAGCCCCCTCTGCCTGCCCAGACCCTCCTGCCAGCCTGCTGAGACCAGCATTTTGGAGGGGACCCTTCGCTGAGGTGGCCACTGGGGTTGGCTGCTCTTCAGCAGCACCTCTGGGTATGTTGTGATGTGGGTCTGATAAATATTAAATGCTATGTCTCCCACAGTGTCGATCGTGTGTCCTTCATCTCCCAGGAAAGGGAGACTGCTTGGAAGCATGCTTCCCATATTTATTGCTCCAGGAAGAGCTTCTCAGATGGCCCAGCATCTGTATTGGCCTGCGTCAGCCCCAGCTGGAGGACCTGCAGTGCTCCTCTCTGACATTGGGATGCTGTCCTCTTTAAGTGCAGCGAGGCAGAAGTAGTTGGGATGATAAAAGTTCAGGCTCTGAAACCCAGATTTCCAAGTCACTGCCTCTTTGCGCAGAGCGTCAGAAGGTGAGACGCTGCCAGACAAACCCAATGGCTCCCCTGGATGTGACCCGGGCTCTCAGCTCTGCTCCATCGGCTCCGTATTGCTGGCAGCAGAGAGCTCAGCGCTCTGGCAGTGACTGCTGCTGCCACGTCGTTAGTATTTGGAGCACATCCTCCCCCCATTAGTGCTGGCACACAGGACAGAGCCATTTGTCTCTCCCATCCTCTTCTGCTCTTTGCCACCGCTTTCCTCCGCTCTGTGAGCTCGAATGCGATGCCTGGTCCCACCTGCTGGAGTTCCATCCTCTACTCTCTGGTGGAAGATGTCTCCGTACCAGCTGGCCACCCCATTGGCTGCCATGGGTGGCTGCAGAGGTCGAAAGGAGATGGAGGGAGGCAAAGTCACACCGCACAGGGCCCTCGGCGGCTCCTCCAGAGACAGTTCAGATGCGAGGTGGTCCTCATCTTCAGGTGGGGCTGGAAGCTTCAAGCACATCTCTCTCTACACAGCGTGTTCGGCTGCTCCTTCCCCCGAGCATCCGCTAATGGCCCTGTGTGGGACAGAGGGACACGTCCTCCAAGAGACACCGCACTCCTCTGGGACAGCACACAAAGGACGGGGCAGGAGTGCAACAGGGGCTGGATTGAAACATCCAGCTGCTGTTTCTCTCCTACCAAGGAGAACCAGAAACCCAAATCTGACCACTGGAAACCCAGAGCTGTCTGAAATTCAAGGCTGAGGTTTGCATTTCAGTCGTTGAGGCTCAAGGTCACCCTGGCCCAGAAGCAGGAGGACCTCGTAGTGCTGGGAGAGGCAAGGATGCTCTTCAGGAGGGGCTGGGGTGCCCCAGGACAGCTGTAGATGAGAGCATGGGGGGGATATCTCACCAGGGCCTGGGTGTCTCTGGTGTCAGGTGCCCAAACGGTACTGAGTTTCAGAGCACGGGTACTCCAGCAGCTATGGGAAGTCTCCTTGGCCTGTGCCCCTGCACTATACGATACCCCCCTAACTTCTGACAGTGCATCTATATAATGCGAGGTTCATTTCTCAAATGTAACCTATTACAGTGACTTTCTGTCAGGGGGGCACCAGCTTTGTAGCCACCAGGAAGGGTGGCAGAGCATCCTGCCCTCAAGTGCAGTCAGGCACTTGAAAAAAAAACCCTGCCACGGGTTTTATATTGGAGTTTTATTCCAAACAAAGAGCACGCCATTGGGGAATCTCTGTCTGCCACGGATGCCTCTGCCTGACTGCAAATAAATGGCTCTGCCGCCAGACAAAGAGCATGCATCACCTCCACCGAAGGAACCGTAGGTGGCATGCAAGGCCGGGCTACGGGACGGCTCTCCCGGCTCTGCTGTCAGACCGCCGCTGTCTGCATTTCAATTCTGCTCTGGCTCTGAGCATCAGCAGAGCCTGGGTGTACGGGAGAGCACTGCTGCCCGCTCGCTGCCTGCTGCCCGCCCCTGCAGCCCCCCCCAGGGAGGGCACTCTGCTGCAGGCAGCACCCCCTTTTCAGAAGAAAAAGGTTTCCTGTGGATTGGGATCGGGTATGGGAAAGGATTGCCTTAACCTTTTTTTCCCACCGGGCATGGGTCGTGCCGTGTTTCGTATCTCTCCTTCAGCTCTCCAGATCCTGCTGCCTCTCTGCAAACCAGAGATGGAAACCGCAGGTTGGGCAGGGACCAGGGTCTGATTCTGCACCAGGAGCTCTGCTGTGCATCCCCCCACCCCTGGCTGCCGCCACGGGAAGCTTTTGTTGGCTGCGGGGTATCTGGCACCAGTGGGGGCAGAGGAGTTTACAGGCGAGTGAGTAGTTAGCCAGTTGGGGTTGTTCAGCCTGGAGAAGAGAAGGCTCCAGGGAGACCTTAGAGCCCCTTCCAGTACCTAAAGGGGCTCCAGGAGAGATGGGGAAGGACTCTGGATCAGGGAGTGGAATGATAGGACAAGGGTGTAATGGTTTTAAACTGGAAGAGGGGAGATTTAGATGAGATATCAGGAAGAAATTCTTTGCTGTGAGGGTGGTGAGCCCCTGGCCCAGGTTGCCCAGAGAAGGTGTCAATGCCCCATCCCTGGAGGGGTTCAAGGCCAGGTTGGATGGGGCTTGGAGCAACCTGGTCTGGTGGGAGGTGTCCCTGCCCAGGGCAGGGGGGTGGGACTGGATGGTCTTTAAGGTCCCTTCCAACCTGAACCATCCTATGATCCTGTGACTCTAAGTACCAAACTGGCGCACCCTGACCCATGGGACAGGAGGGACAGCATCACCAACCCGGGCTGCAGCGTTGGCTCAGGACCAGGCGGTTTCCTTCTGTCCCAAATTGCCAGGGACGGGCATTGCAGGAGGGCGCAGGGCAGACTGAACCCAGAGAGCTTTGCCCAGCTCCATCCTCCATCACGCCGCGTGTCCCTGTGGGCGAGCGGGGCCAGCAGCCGCGGAGGGCCGGGAAGGAGCTCAGTACCCTCACATCGGCCACCGCTCACTTCGGCTCCGGAAGCGCTGCCGGCTCCGAGCCCGGCGGTGTTTTCAGGGCTTTCAAGTCTGACTCACGCTGGCTCCCCTTGATGCCGGGCTTCTGACGCACGCACGGTTTGTGGAGAACAGTGGCTCAGTAATTAGCAGAACTGGCTGGCCACAAGTGGAGAGACGATACTGCGTGTCGTTACCAGCCCGAGCCCTCAGCATCTGAAGCGAGAGCTTCGTCTGCAGGACTTTGATTACTGAAGTGACATTGAAAGACAGCAGATCCCCACGTCCTCCAGCCCAGACATCCCTCCTGAAGGAGGAACTCAGATATGAAAGGCTGCATTTATCTTTTTATTACGAAAAAAACTATATAGGAGCTGGGTACTTGTCCCTGACATGGCTATTCCCAAAGAGAAAGTTGTGGCTTTTCCCTGGTCTGCGTTTGGACATCAGGTGCTGACAGCCCCCAAATCGGCTGTGACGAGACCTGCTGGGGACACTTCTCATGCTGGCGACAAGCAACAGGCTGAGCTGAAGCCTGTAGCCTGCAAAGACGATCGGCTATTTTGGGATCACTTAAAAAAAAAAAAAAAACACGACCAAAAAAAGCCAGCTCGGCTCCATCGCAAAACCTTGAATGAAAGCAATCCAAGGCGAGATGCAGCAAAGCCATGGCTTTTTTTAATCCTTCCTTGTTTTCATTTCCCTCCTCCCGGGACTGGCAGGGATGGGGCACACCTTGTTATTAACAGGGCCGCTGTTCCCAGGCGGCTGCCCCGGCTGGAAATCTGATATCCTGCAAGTCTCGCACTGCAGCCAGCTTCCAATAAATGCCTGTAAGACACGGGTCACGGTATAGGAACTGACACAGCAAAGCAAAGCGGGGCTCTGTTCAGCCCAGTAAGCAAGACCAAATCTAATCTAAACGAGAGAGACCGCAGCAAAGGGACCGGCACGGTGAAGAATTTATTTTCTGTGCCCATCAGGATCACTAACTTAATACTCCCAAACTCTGGTCCCAGCCTGCCTGAAAATGGGCAGACCCGTGTGCTTTTATCCCTCCTAACATCTGCTAAACAACTTCCATAGCCTCTACCCATACAAGCAGCGAGGCTCTCCCATAAAAACCGGGGCAGAGCTCGTCCCTGCCACCTGGAGAAAGGAGCTGCCTGCTGAGCCCTGCCAGGTCTGGCAAGGAAAACAGCAGGAGGAGTTCAAAGGGAGCCCAGAAGAGCCACAGCGTGGAGCACAGCCCCATCTCACTGGGCAAAACACTCTCAGCGTTGCCTTCAGCGTCCTCCATAGCGCAGGAGTCATCCTCCCGCGTGACCGAGACTTGGCAAGATTGAAACCGAGCCCTTCCCCTCGCCCTTCCTAAAATCCACTGCTTCCTGCCGGGGCTTTTTCCCAGCTATTTATAGAGCAGGGCTGACAAGGTGCCCCTGTGAAGAGCTTTCCCCTGGGAAACAGCTGCCTCCGTGCATGCTCACGAAGCGCATCAGCGAGGTGGGCGGCTGCCCCGGCTCTCCCAGCACCGCTGCCCCGGGCTCGTCCCAGCTTTTGCCCCCTTCAAGACTGGACCCAGTTCAAAAAACTTGGTGCAGAGGCTGGGGCAAGGCAGGTGCTGCCAGGCTTTTGGACTTTTTGGTGGTGAAGTGTTGTTCAATGTGTCCGACCCTTCGGCACTTTACCAAGCTGGATAAGAATTATCCCCGTCTCGTGGTGGGGACAGATGTCACCCAGCACGTGAGTCCAGCACCATCCCTGCCCTTCGTCAGGCTGCCGGTGCCTGGCCATCCCCAGGAATGATGCAGCCGCTGCTCCTCTTTTGGGGGTGCTGCTCTGTTGCCCTCCACTCTCCTCCCCGCACAGCCGCTCAGCCCCAGCTCCAGCTTCCCCAGGTGGTCTCCTCTGGCAAAGGCTTCCCTGGGAGCCGGTCAAAGTGGATTTCTTACCATGAGCAGCAACTCCCCTCAATGCCTTTGCTGCGCTGTTCACCCCAAAGCAGCCCCTGCCCCTGCCTGCCCCTCCCCAGCCACACACACAGTCCCTGTGGCAGTGATGGGACAAGTTGCTTGTCCCACCCTGCCTGGACACGAAGGTGTTGCCCTCAGGGACCCTTAGAGCATCTCCATGAAGTCAGGCAGGGGTCTGCCAGGGCTCTCCGGGTGGGATGCAGACCCCTCGGCGCAGGTCCCAGCTGCAGAGGGGAAGGGCCGTGTGTGTCAGGGGCCTAGTGTCTTTCTCCCCATGAGAGGAAAGCACGACGTCTGGATGAAGCCGGGGATTAAGAGGGGATTCACTGCCTGTGCCGTACCTGGTCTGAGTAACAGACACCGTTCCCCAGAGCTGTCAGTCTGGTACCTTTCACCAGCACTAAAATTCAATTAGTTAAAACAACAACAACAACTGTGGCTCCAGACAACTTGTGCCTAACATATTTGATCCCTTTTATTACTCAGCACTGCTCAAAACCCAGCCAGCAACATCCTCACTGACTCCCACTACTTTCCCCATTTTATTCTACCAGGATTAAGTCAACCCTACAGTCTCCAGCTGTTTTGTGGTTGGGCCTGGATACATCTTTATACTCAAGCTACATTATTAAGTGGATTGTGGCCAAATTGACAGAGCTGCTTCAGGGAGGACAAGGCCATTTAGGTCAATGATGGTCCTGCCAGCTGGAGAGACACTCGGGACTCATGATTTGCTAGCAAAGCTCTGGACTGTTGTCTTAGCCTCACTTGATGTCCCAGAGGGGGCTTCTGTGAAAGCCCTGACTCTAGCAGGAATGTTTGATTTCTTGGCAGAGAGATGTAACAATCTGTCTTGGAGTATTGCAGGAAGATTTCATGTTCGGCACTCTTTGTCCATAGCATCACTTCATCGTCTGATGCTTAATGTGCTCTTTGGCCTTCTCCAAATGGAGTCTCCACCGGACGCTGGCAGCCTCCGCTGCCCCTGGCAGCTGGACAGTCATTAAATATGAAGACAAGAGTCATATCCTTCAGCTCGCGTGAGCTCATATTTTTTTGGAAACCAGGCAGTCGCATTGCAATGCACGGTGATGCCACGCGCCAAGCCCAGGTCTTCTGCTCACCAGGTCGCCCAAAAGTGTGATGACACGGGCTGCATTGCGGTGCGACGAGACATGGTGGGATGGGATGGGATGGGATGGGATGGGATGGGATGGGGTGCAATGGGTTGGGATGGCATGGCATGGCATGGCATGGCATGGCATGCGATGCGATGCGATGCGATGCGATGCGATGCGATGCGATGCGATGCGATGCGATGCGATGCGATGCGATGCGATGCGATGCTCACCCATCAGGCATGCTGACGTGTCCTGCCGGGGGGGCTCGGGGAGCGCAGCCCCGGTGGGAGAGCCAGCGGGCTGCGTGGAGCACGGTTTCGCCTGAGCCAAATGGGATGACTCAGGAAGAGAGTTAACCAAACAAATGAGCGCCCCGTTTGCTCCCAGGTTAAAACACCCTTTGTGTTGTTAATGAATAGCAGCAGAAGGGTCACTCATAGAAAGGGATGAAAGCTCCATCCATCAGTTCATTGGAAACAAGACTGTCTGCGTGATTTATGAATCCTGAATGTAGGGGGATGGTATGGGGCTCGCTCTTCTTCTCAAAAAACGGCAGCATCTTGATTCACTGTTGAAGTGAGCGGGTGATAACAGGTCACCATGCGCTGCTGGTAGGTGCCGGAGGGTGGGAGAAGGCTCCCCAGCCCACACATTGCCTGGATGGCAGCAGCTGGTCTCCCCTGGCACCTTGAGGACCTTCCGGTGCTGAAATAACTTCTTGTGATCAACTCCTGGCATGGCAGCTCTTGTTCTGGAATAAGAGCAGCTTATTTTGAAACAGGTAAATTCACGGGTGGAAGTGGATAATGCTTAATGTGGGCAGCCCCCCACCACGTGGAGCAAGAACATCCTCATTGGGAGTTCACAACAGCTATTCCTCGTCTGGAGTCATCCCGCAGGAATCTCACGCCCTACCTAAGCGCAGTTTAGCTTCCCTGTTTAGACACATCCTGATATCTCCTGGCCTTTTCCAGAGCCACTGCTCACCCAGTGGTGCTGCTGAAGAGCCCTTCCCAGCAGCGAGGAAGGCTGATGCGCGTTTGCCTTCGGAAATCTGCAAAGCTGGTTCTCCTGCAGTACAATAACACTGCTTCCATGTGTGACTCACATATTTTTCCCCCTGTCTTGGTCTTGTAGTTTTTGTAATTACTGCGAGCTTTGCAACTGTGAACATGTAATGTTCCAGAAATGTGTGTGTGATTCACCTAACGCGGGGAGCGGACATCCAGCCAAAAGGGACTCGGAGATTTTTCTGGCATCAGCCTGCGACCTGGAGAGCAGCCAGAAAAACTCACCAAGGTCATTTCTTTCTTTCTCTTCTTCCTTGTACTCCTTTCTTTCCCTCAGCCCCTCCGCTCCCTCCCCTCTTTCCTCCAAACGAGACTCAGGCAGCACCTTGTTTATTACTCATCAACGTTCCCTCTATAAAATCTCCCCAGAAATACACACCACGCCGCAGCTGCGCTTCTGCCAGCGGCTCGCTCCGGGCCCTTTGTGCATGTCCCCTGGAGAGCACCATCTGTCCCAGGGCCACCAGCACAGCCATGGCCACGGCTTCAGCTAGGACACACTTGATCTTCCCTGAGACACAGTCAGATCTTCCCGTGTGATTTAGGAACTTTGTTTCCATAGGGATTTATGCACTAAGTTGCTTAGGAACTCCTATAAAAGTGGGGTGTGTGTGTCCATTCACCCATTTGTGTGTGTCCGTCCATCCATCCGTCCATCCATCCATCCATCCATCCATCCATCCATCCATCCATCCATCCATTCATCCTTCCCCCAGCTCTCAGCACCCAGCTGCCGCAGCAGAGGCAGGCAGGGGGTGCACCAGGGTGGGAGCCCCCCGCAGCCCACAGCTTGCCCACCTCGCTCCCAGTCCTGGCCCAGTGGTGGCAATGGTGGGAGACGTGAGGGAAGAAGCTCAGGCAGACACAGCCTCGGGGCTCCTGTTGTGCATGGAAATAATCTGGCATCCCACGAGTTTTTGTGAAAGCAGCAGCAGCAGCATTTGCGGCTGTTATCAGCTGTAACAGGTTAGCATTAGACACAACAGCGTCTGCCAAAGGGAAGGGAGGAGGGGGTCTGAAACGCATCACTTGTCAATGCCTTGTTTCAGCCCAATGGGACGGCGGTGTCCCAGAGGAATGCCTCTCCCCACCCGATGTCCCCTCTGAGGAAAGGGCAGGATGCTCCCACCTCTTATCTGTGTTCATGTAAGTTCCCTAAAGCATCTGCGCAGCCAGAGGGTGCAGGGGCCGGAGCCAGACGCTCCTTGCACATGGCTGGCAGGGACCGAGGAGCTGCTGGGGCATCTTTGCCAGTGGAAAACTCCCATTTGCACACTGACTGCAGGCCCTTGTCCTGCCGAGAGTGACCTGACAGTACAGACGGAAAAGATGAGGAGGTGCCAGCCTCCAGAATCCTCAGACCTCCAGCCACCAAAGCTGGCACTGGCATGTGTCTCCCCTTTACACGAGGCCGGAAGGGTGTTGGGTCACCTAGTAAGCCCAATGGCTCCGGAGTATTTTCCCACTAAAGAACAGGCCTCCTGCCCCCATCCACACCACACGCAGCCATTTTGGAACAGTCACCAGAGTTTGGGAGTCCCGGCGTACCCCAGCCTGGGGGATGTTCATGTGATTCAGAGACACCCACCCCATGGTCTCATCCGGGCTGGGGAGCACGAGTGATGGTGTTGCGGGGGTAGCTGGGATCGTTACGTGCGATTTTGTGTCTCCTCCTGGCTCCATTACAAGCTCACATCTCCCCTATCAGCCAGCCCTCGCACTGCTCTGTGTCTATCTGCCCAGAGCTGGCAGCTCTTCCCCGCGCTACCTCCCCCGTGCCTTCCTCTCCATCCCACCTTCCCATCCCACTCTCCTTCCCCGTGCAAGCCACGAGTGCTGAGACTCATCCCCTCCGCTCTGCCAACTCTTTTCCTGACGCAGGACTCTCAGCAGAGGCGGTTTATCTGCAAGAGCTGCTAATCCCAGAGGTGCTGGGACCTGAAGCCATCAGGGGAAGGGCCAGGAGCATTTCTGTTCTGTTGTGGGAACAGCCCAGATTACCTGCAACCTGCGAAGATGCCCCATGGCAGACGCCCCTCAGCAGCAGCCGAAATTACCCTGGCGCTCCCCGAGAGCAGACGTGAGGGGCTTTCAGCTCATGTAGTCAGTAGCTGGGAGAAAAGGGGCTCAGAGCCCCAGTGGAGGAGGGCACACACAGGTCTGAAGGCAACACCAGTCCTGTATCACCTGCAGTGTCTGAAGAGGTGTTTTAATTTTGGGCAGAATGATGGTACCTTGGAAGGAGAGGAGTCACAGGCACCAACCCCTCCACCCTTTCAGACCCCCAAAACTGGCTCTCCCTGTTCCCAGCACTATCCAACCTTCTGCCTTGCTTTGCACACAGATGATGCTCTCACGGCGCTCTATCAGCTTTCCCTGAGCAAGCCACCTTTGTCCTTGCCAAGAGCAGGGGTTCATTAGCCTGACTGCACTGGCCAGGACGTTGAGAAGCAGCATGGGACACACCAAGGATCACAGAAGGTGGGAAGTTACACCAACACGAAGTTACAGGGAGTTGCACAGGAGGGTGTGATGCTTTTCCATCACGTTAACACCATCTGCTGGGCTGGGCTAAGGGGAGGATTACAGCCCCCAGACCTTCCCCCCCTCCAAAGCAGCTGGGCACCATAGGCTCCCCCCGTGTCCTCCAGCACTGAGGTGACAATTTTGCAGAAAATCACTGCATTTTGCAACACGGCGGTGGGTGTCGGTGGGTAAGAGCGCTGCAGCGTAAGCACAAGGGATACTTTAGACCGTCTCCCCGAACAGCATTTTTCTGAATTCTTCATCTCTGAGATCACAGATCAAGGCAGAGTTTAAAGCAGTGGCCAGATCACTGTTTCACAGACCTAGAACAAATACACTAAAAGCTTCCCCTGTGTGTGCGCAGATTAAGTCGTTAATGAATATTTTTGCTAAGCATCAGAAATCTGGCTGCCTTTGGAGCACAGCTCAGCCAAGACGTTGGAGATTTGGCTGAAAAGATTTGACGGCAACCAGTAACGGAGCTGGGGGCCTCCACTTGCTGGAAGGACACACTGCCTAGTCCTGAAAAACTGCTCCGGCTCCGGGGCCACGGGCACCCGACTGAATGGGGAGGAAGATTTGGATCCCATCCGCTGTCTTGCCCCGGCGCAGCCAGGGAAGGGAATACCCCGTGTGCAGGCAGAAGGGGGAGAGAAAAGGGGGAGAACCTGCATAAACACCCAGCCGAAGGGGAGATACCAGCCAGACACAGGTTTCTGCTCATTCCTATAGAGGAAGGAAGCATTGAGGTCACTGCACCCCTGGCAGGTGATGCGAAGCGATGAGGAGCTGTGAAGCATCCATGATGCTCCGGATACACTTTTACAGCACGATCCAGCTACACTCCCAGCACCGGGGCAAACTTACTGCAGCCCTGTGGCACTTCACCAGCATGATCCTACACCTGCCTTTCCAGAAGAGTTAATTAGTCCAGGGCAGCCTCGCACTAATGAGGCCGGAGTGGCTGGGATTCATCACTAGCCGGTTTGTACAGCCAGAGCTGGCTGGGCGCTTGCGGCTGGCCCGGCCCTGCCCGACGATGCCAGTCACAAGCTTCACCATCGTTGCCTGCAAACTGGGGGATTTACATTTAATTTGCGTCTAATTTCTCAGTTAGCAAGCAGGCAGCAGCGAGGAATCCTGAGCTGTTTACCGAAATGGGTGTAAGATGACACGTGCTTTCAGTGTGACTGTCCGCACACGCTCCGCGCAAAAGCGAATTTAAAGCTACTTTACAGAGAAGGTAGAAGGCAATTTGGGAGGTTCTGCAAATCACTGGGGGCTGCAAACTATTGCTGGAAAACGTGTGGATATCCAGGGAGCCTGTGTGTGCACACAGGGGTGAGCCCTGTGCGGGCACACCTTGGGAAAACCCGTGAAAAGGGGGAAAATGGGGATTGGCAGGCTTTTTGCTAGCAGAGGTAATGCTGAAAAGTAAGCTCATGGCGCAAGGGTAGATGGAGGTCTGCATGTCCACGCGGAAAAAGAAGGAGGTCTGCAAAGAAGGGGGAAAAAAAGAAGATACAAACCATCTTGATACGACAGTAACCTTCTCCATCTCATATTTTCCAGGCATGGTGCTCAGGCAGCTCTATAGATGTTAATTAAGACTTGTGCCCTTCCCTAGGGATGCACTGAGGTATTACAAATAATAGTATTACCAGGAGCATCGGTACAGACAAATTAATTAAGGGTAATATTTTAAAGATGGAAAGCTGTTGGGTCACACTGTCAGCTGGGGAGATGGGCAGGACAGGGGGCGGCGGTGCAGCCCCCCTGGGGATGAGCGAAGCTCCGCCACTCAATGTCCCACTTTGACCAGACAAATACAGCACCCTCAAGGACTTATCCTGCCTCATTTGAGACCAAAGCCTGACTTGTCCAAAGGCATGTAGCTGGTCTGTGGAAAGACTGGAAGTGAAAAAATCCAACTTAGAATCACAGAATCATAGAATCGCCCAGGTTGGAAGGGACCTTTCAGATCATCGAGTCCAACCATCAACCTAACACTGACAAAAACCATCACTAACCCATATCTCTAAGCACTATGTCTACCCGTCTTTTAAATACCTCCAGGGATGGTGCCTCAACCACTTCCCTGGGCAGCCCATTTCAATGCTTGATAACCCTTTCAGTGTCAAAATTTTTCCTAATATCCGATCTAAACCTCTCCGGGTGTAACTTGAGGCCGTTTCTTCTTGTCCTATTGCCTGTTGCTTGGGAGAAGAGACTGACCCTCTTCCATTTCGAGGAGCCCAAAGGCCATCTCTGCTGATGGCGAGGAAGGGCTCTGGGCTGGCCGGTCTAACGCTGAGTCTTTTGCTGGTGCTGGTACCAAGTGCTGCTCCGGTGAGTGAGGATGGTGACTGCTGCAGGCAGAGGGCTCCGGTCACCGCCAGCTGCTTGGGCTGCTCTCCCCTTTCCCTGTGCCCTCGCTGCAGAGGTGGCAGCTCAAGGTGGGCAGAGCTCGTGCCCTCAGGGGTCCACGCTCTTTTGTTACCATGCAAAGAACATGCTGGGAATCCCAAGCTCTGGTGACTGGTCCAAAGATGCAGCACAAATCCCACCTGTGCCCCCTCGGTGATTTCAGGATGCTGCCGGGAATGGCACCAACGCAGACCCCTTCCACAAAGACCCTCCAGTGTGCGGACACAACAGCAAAAGTTTGAATGGAACCCCTTGGTAATTACGAGGTTTCCTTGCTCTGGGGATTTGGGGAGGAGAAGAAGAATTGCCATTCCCGTGACAGGAACCAGCAGTTTTGTCGTAATAATTCAGGCATGTTTCTGAGGAGAAATGGCAAGGCAGGGGATTTTCCTAGAATGGTTTGGGTTGGAAGGGACCTTAAAGACCATCTAGTTCCAACCCCCCTGCCCTGCTCACTGCAGGGAGAGGAGGGGAATCCCAAGACATCCATCGCCACGCTGCATGCCACGGCCCCGGTCATCACATGTAAAAACCCCCCCATGAGTAAGTACTGCATGAACGCTCCGGGCTTGGCCTGGGGAAAGAGCCAAACTGGATGTTTGACCTTGCTTTTTTTCAAACTGTCCTGTTTCAGCCTTTGTCAGGGGGAGGATACGGCCGTAGGTTGACCATGAACCAGTCCGGCAATGATCGCATTCATAGTTATTTTGGGAGACCAACTGTTTTCAATGTCACACCGTTCCTCCTGCCCAAAAAGAGCCAACAAGGACAGTGGGGGGAAAAAAACACTGCTCTGAAATGCGATGCAGTTAAAGGTCGGATATGATCTGGTCCGATTTCCTGCGATTCTCTCCTCTCGGCGAGCCCGCGTGGATCCCAGGACAACGCTGCCGGCTGCCAGCAGCACGGGCCAGCGCAGGAACAATGGCCGGTGCGCCCGTCCCGTGCCAGCAAAGAGCCCTATCAGATCTTGTGAGGAAAGAGGGGGCTGGTCGGGCTCCTGCGGCTCCCAGATACGGCCCTGCATTGTCTGCAGCGTTTATTTCCATCCAGTTTTGGCAGCCAAGGTCCTCGGGATACTTGGGTGAGGCAAGTCCTGTTGTGTTAGACTTCCATTTTCCTTCCTCTTCTTCCTTTTAAACAAAGCCATTATCACTGCCCTGATCTTACTCCTGGAGAGGGCGAAGGGGGGGCTCATGCTGCCTGCGCAAGCCCTTCCCTTCCCGGCACGCTCGGCCCCTCTGTTCATCACCTGAGAGCCGTGACAGCGGGGCACACGGCAAGCAGGCGGCTGTGGAGGCCACTAGGCTGCATTCTTGGAGCACTTTTGGAAAAGCCCGTGGCTTCTTCAGAAAGATCAAAAAGAAGAAATTCATTCCAGCCTAGCAAAGTCCTAGCTAAGACTAGACTGACAACAGACTGATGGTCCGAATGGATTTGCGGTGGGGCAAAGGAGGAGAGGAATCGTGGGTCTCCAGCCATCGAAGAGGGGATGAAAAGGTCTGGCTGGGGGCACCTGGAGGATATGGTATGGAGGAAAATTTAATGGGAGCATTGGGTCACCTCTCCAGCAGGCCAGCTTCTTCAGGAAGGAGCAGCAGCACATCGCTGGAGGTATTTGAGAACAGCCTTGGCCAAGGCCCAAGGTGAGAGACTTTCCAGACCTCTAATCCAGCATCAGAAGAGCATGAGCTAAATACCACTCAGAGAAACGACGCTTTCAGGAATGTGCTCTTGCACAGGTAATTGGTGCAGGCAGTTTCTCTGCTCGGCTGTACCTCTGCCTGCTCCTGGGACCAAAGATGCTCGTTAGCTGGAGCAGTCCCCAGCACGGAGCACACTCACACAGTCAAACAACAGACCAACCCATTTTTCCATCTTAAACTCCTCAGATGCTTTCGCTCATCTGGAGCTGCTGTTTTGTTCATCACTCCTCTTCCAGCGTGTTCCCAGAGTGTGCTCAGCCCTTACTAATTAAAGCAAGGGTAAGGAGAGGCAGTGATCTGTGCATAGAGCAGACATGCAGAAGCATGGATGCTGTGAGTCAGGGAACGCTCCTTGCCAATTCTTCACATATGCTTTTGTACTCACTCATTGTTTGGCTGCTTTATTTTTTTCCCAAAGAGTTAAGCAGATGGATGGGAGCACTCGCTGGATGTGCCCACGAGTACACGAGCCTTAGAAAATCCACTCTACACCTCGGTGTGAAAGCTCTTGGAAGGAGAGCAGAGGTGGGAGGGTCTCACTCTACCAGCAAGAAATGTGGGTAGAGGACTGGGAGGCAGAGGAACAGCTAGGTGGGAGATTGGTGGTCTATGTCTGACGCAAGCCACAAAATCCAGGGAAACCAAAGGTATGTCACGGTTGGAATAAATCCTGTTGCTTGTGGTGGGAAGCTGCAGTGACTTCTGTCCTGAGGCTTATATAGTGTGGTGGGGAGTGCTGGATGGAGAACGGCTTTGCCCAGAAGTCCCTCGTGCTCCCACGTAACATCATCAGTGAGGCAGAAGATGGTCTCCAGCACCCTCCAGAGCTTCTGGAGGTGGCTCATCACAGACTCAGTCATCTTTCCTGCTGCCCTCCTTCTGCAAGAACATCTCTGGATTCCCTGGACCTCATCTAATGCCGATCTCCACCCCAGCTGCAGCGATGCCCGAGTCTCCATGCCAGCGAGAGCAGCCTCCCAGCCCCACGCTCACGGTGCAGCTCTGCCTGCCCCACTGAAGTCTGCACACACTCCTGCAAGGGATCTCAGCACCTCCTCCTCCTGGAAGGTGGCATCCGAGGCCACAAAGGGGGCCAGGAGGCTCTTGCCTCCAGTGTGGAGCAGCACCTATGCCCCTGCCCATCCGCAAAGCAGCCCTGACGGCAGGTGGGAAAGGGTCTGTGTCATGAACCCACCCAGACAAAGGCGAAATGAGGGAGAAAAGGCGCACAGCATCCTAGAAGCCCGGAAAAAATTCACACGAAGGTCTTATTTGGGTACCTCATCTGCAAAAGGCATTGCAGCGTAATGCGAACCCCACGCACATGATCCTCCAACTGGCCAACTCTGATGATGCTTAAAATGTACATGCAGAGAGAAGGACGCAGGCAGATGCAGGAGGCATGACGGAGAGAAATTAAGATTGAGGCTAGCTGTAACAGAACAGACACCTCAGATCGGATCAATGTCTGCTTTAATGCAGAATATTTCTGCCTCACAAACGTCTCATCGTTTCAGGCGGGCACCAGGTTTTGACGGCAGGGTTGTTCAGCGAGGCTCACGTGAAGCAGCTGGACACAAGCACCGCTCCCAGGTTACATTTGCGGAGAGCTCTGCAAAATGCTTTAACAGTCTAGAATAAAAAGCCCCATTTTCTGCAAAATGAAGGATTCGTGGTGATATTAACACTCCCTTATCACTGTTGTCGCTGCAGAAGCACATGCACCTCATCATCTGCAGCCTGCCAGGGAGAGAACAAACCATCTTCCCACACTTCATTTCAGAAAAGTGCCTGCTAACGCTATCTACACTTGCATTAAACAGGTGGAGGGAGATGCCAACGTACAGATATGGCATTAAACTCAGCCAGGGAGAGGCGGGTGCTGTGCTCAGTTACAAGTGGGCGTGTGAAAGCAGAGCAATATACCTAAATAATATTCCACTGTCACTGGTTTTCTACCCATCCCATTTCTGGTTTCTCTCGGTGACCATGGGAAAAAGCTTCAGGCCACCCAGCATGCAAATGCAAGCAACACGAGGGCAGCGAGAGGGATCTCATCCAAGCTGGATGATTTTCTGAAAGTAGGTATGAAGCAAGCTTCTGTTTTTTTCCAAACTGCTTGGGGAAAAAAAAAAAAAAAAGGAAAAAAAAAACCCCACGATCTGGCTCAGGCCCTTGCTCTGCAACTCAACTCAAACCTCCGCTGATACAGGCTGAAAATGTTTGGTTTGTTCTCGCTTAGATAGACACATCCAACAGCCTCCCTCCTGCTGAAGCTTTGTTTTCATCTCAAATAGCAAGGTGCAATGAGAAAAGCCTTTGTTCTGGCACTGCGGTTTTGGTTCAAGCAGAGCCAGGGAGGCACATGAAATCTCAGAGGAAGGTGAGATCTTTCAAAGTTTTCCAACCTCATCTTCAAACCAGAGATCTGTGTGATACATCCAGATGAGCTGCCTGAACGGCTCAAAACTTGTAAACCTCTCGAGACTCATCGCCAGCTCTTCCGAAGTCTGTTATTCTGGGAGAAGTGGCACCCAGGACCAGCACTGAGGACGGAGGAATATGGCATAGCTCCACCGACTCCATTTGAACCACACCAGACGGCCTCTTCATAGTCATTAAGACTTTCTAAATACCACAGAAATGCCAGAACATGCATCCAAATGCAGCAAATAAAGCAGCACTGGCCAAGCTCAGGGCAGCCTTGCGCGTATGTTGCTCAACACACCGATATTTCACTAACATTGCGCTTTCAAGGGTCATCTGAGAGCTGGGCGGTTTGGTACGGATGCAAAACTGCTGGCCACAGCTACCACAGGAAGAAATGTCAGGGACCCTTGCCACAGCCAGGCATACAAATGAGGATACAAAACCCCCCTAACCACACAGTTTTGCCCCACAGCAGGTGATATTTATCCGTGAGGACAGGGGACAAGATAAAAATCAGCCAAGAATGAATCAAATGAGCCACACATAGTCCTGGCCTTCCCAAACAGGCCAGTAATTCCTTGGCTTTAACGGCCATGCCTGGGAGTTTGGGAAGTCCGGCAGCAGGATGGTTCTTCTAGTAACACCTCGGTGCCAAACTATGTGAAGAGACAAGACTGAAAATGATCCCAAATGCCCCAGTACGTCCCAGTTCCACCCCCTTCATACTTCTCCTGCCAAGAGATGCTCAGCCGCTCGCTGCAGAGATTATCCGGTGCCACCTCAGCATCCAAACTGAGCTACTCGAGACCGCTAGCAATTCAGACCTCTGCTCGGAGGCTATCGCAGGACTGCTGTCTCGCCTGCTCCCCGCTCCTCCCCTGGCCTCCGCTCCTCCTTCCCACTACACACATGCCAACAGAACCCTATTTGCCCTGTGAGGTTGAGCCCGACTTGTCCTCGAAGGCATCCTGGCTCCATCGAGGGATACACAGGCACTATGGGCATTACCACCGTCTGTGCTGCCCCAGGAGCCTGCACCCTACATGTGCACATTTCACTGGGAATACGGATCTCCAAGACTCTCAGACAAAGGCATGAACAATTGGAAACTAAACTAGTTTCCAAAAATCCCTAAAAAAGCCCTATGGAAAGGCAAAAGCCTTGGGAAGGGGCTGAGTGGGACAGCACTCCTCCTGCCCCAGGGAGGATGGATGAAATGGGACCTTGTGAGCCTGCTCCATCTGCAATTCCTCCATGCAAATGAAAAAAACAGGAGAAAGAAAATTACTAAGAATGTGGGCCGCAGAAACAGAGCTGTTTCTAAACAGGATGCTTTTAAAGCCTTCCAGGAGGCATGTGCTGGTTCTTTAATCCCCATCAGTTCATTTATACCTAGTAACTTTTTACTGCTTACCCTATTACATCAGGCCCTATAGGGACAGAAGATGGTGGTGGGAGAAACTCAGGAAGTTGGAAATTTCGGGGAGATGGAGCAGATGAGTTATAGAGGTCCTTTCTGTCACCAGCTCTACTAAAGTTCAAGTTTGGGTAAAACACTCAGATGGTTGAATACTTCTCCAAACTTGTGCAACAAAACGGGCTAGGAATCTGGCTGCAGGAGCTCACTGGAGATGTCACCTCACTTCTGCTCTCTGTCAGGCCAGAAATACCAACAGACGAGCTGGTCCAGTCAACATCGAGAAGAGGACAAGAAGGGGAGAGAGACCTTCTTCAGCTGCCCAGAGCTTTGTCACTACTTTATTTTGCAGATGAGCATCTCTGGGGGCTCAGGAGGGGTTTCATGTTCTTTGGCGCCCAACAAGGCACAGCGGTTTCCTGGCACCAAGAGCTCTGGTTCACAGCCTCCGCTCTGCTCCTCTGCTCCAGGAATCCTGCAGGATGACTGAGCCAGAGTCATGCTCAGCCAAACCCCTGGCACAATCAAAGAGTAAGGGGGGTTGCAAATGTTATTAATGCTAGACGCATACATGGTTTAGGAAACAAATGTCTCTAAAAAGTATATTCAGGGCTGTCAGTTGGACTAGACCGGGGTGGAGTCCTGCTCCTGGCTCAGTGACCCCCATGGGGTGAAGAACTTCTCCACCCAGGGTAAAACGCCCCAGAAGGGCATGAAGGTGGAAAACTCCCTTGTGAAATGCAATTCTTTTTATCTTTTTTTGGAGCTATTGGTGTGATGGGGTCTGGCAGAGTGCAAATAGAAGTCAGCCAGGAGGCTATTAGCAACAGGTATTTCAAAAGAAGTTCTTTGGGAAGCAGGAACCACATGTCCTAGAGGGGACAGGCCCTCTGAGCCCACTGGAGGATCACATCCAGAATATCCTTTGCAAAAATGAGTCAAATTCAAATTAGTGACAATTTCCAGAACGTCTATTAATTTACCTAAACGCAGCAATGCTCAAACTCTGCCTATCCCCTTTTTTGCACCTCACGAGGAAGGGATTCAGGTAAGGATCAGCACTGAGGCTCCATCCTGGAGAATGGAAAACCAGAGTAATAAGCCTGCAAGCTGCTGAGAAAGCGGGAACGGTCTTTGGGCACAGAAAGAAACGCTATCTTTCTACAGAAAAAAAAGGAGCGTGTGAGAAGGATGCACAGAAAAAATGAGAGGGAATGGAGAAAGAAAGAGGGATGGGATAAATTTGGAAAGGGAAGAAAAGACAAAGAGGAGGAAAAAATCAGAGGCAGAAGTGAACAGAACAGAAAATGTGAGAAAGGCTGTGTCTCTTCCCCCAAAACCCCGCAGTCCTGCTCAGACGGCTCCTTCCCCCTTGCAGAGAAGCAGGAATGCCTTTTCCCACTAGCACCATTTTGTTCTTGCTCTGGTTTTTCCTCGCCTGCTTTGTTCTTTCTCCTTACAAGCTCTTGCTGAGGGTAAGCGTTAATTCTTTCCAGGTGCTCGTGTCTCGCCATCCTGCCGTTCCCGGCGGCTCCTGCTCAGCTTTCTCCAGGCAGACTCTGCTCCACCTCCCCATGGGGCAACACCCTGGGAGCCCTGAAAACGGCCGGCTATTCCCAACCATGGAAAAATCAGGCCTGCAGATTGCTTTGGGCTGCAGCACTCAGCTTTACTCGGATTGCCTTTCCATGAAGAGGTTTGTGTTTGGAGAGAGCATCCTTCCCACCCGCTGTGGGAGGGTCCCCAGCCCCGGTGTAATGGGCTCTGGCAGTCAGCTGGGAAGCGCTGCTGGCCACGGGGGCTACAAAGCCTGATGGCTTTTGCCTACAGCCTGAAAGCAGTGTGGACCATTTCCCTTCTGCACAGGTGAAGCCCAGCACCAGTGCAGCTTGGCAGATCCATGGGGAGATTTCCAAGAAACCCATTCAACAGCAAAACTCCTAACACGCTGCAAAACCGGGCTGGAGATCCTGGGAGATGAGACCTCAGCTCCCCACTCCAGGTGAAAACACTCCTGGGGGAGCTTTGCAGCTTCTGGACACGGCTCGAAAGAAGCAGAGAAGCAATGTCAGGCCAGGAAATAACATCAATTTTGGTTAAATGCTCTGGCATCTCAGTGAAAGTTTTTTGAGGGGAAGGAATTGCTGCTCAGGTTGTGGGCAGCAGTTCAGGGCACTCAGCAATGTGTTCGCATGACTCTAAGAAGAAGAAGCCCAACTCAAATCATAATAAGTGGTCCACGATATAAAATCCGTAGAGCCAACAGGTAGATGACACCCAGGTCGTCTTTCCACCATCCCAAAAGGGCTCGGAAAAACCCGCTGGTGTAAAGGACAGGCTGGAGAAGGCTGCCTGGAGCCCAGCAGAGCCTCCTACCATTAGCGTGTCTGAATGGTTGGAAAGGAAGCACAATAAAAAGACCACTTAAACAACTCATCGGCTGAACAGCTGACAAAGCCAGGCAAGAGCTCTGCCAGTAAGTTGGGGTCTTAATGTGTTTGCAATTCATCAGCCTCTCGCTTAGCTCCTCACAAGCCGGCAAGGCCAGGATTCAAAGGTGAAATACCTGCATCTGCTCCCATCATGTCTTGCTGCTTAGTGCAAACATTTATGTTTCTCGGCATATAAAACAAATAGGTCCATGTTCCAGGGAAGCCTGTCAGTGCAACGGCAGGCACACTTTATGATGTGCGAGCATGACTCCCAGCGCACGGGTCCGGGACTGGGGGAAAAGGGAGCAGAGCCTCCTTGCAAAGCAGATGACCCCTTGTCTGCTTGCTTTATTCACCTCTCCAACAGACAGGCACAGTGCAAAGGAAAGTACATCTCCTCCTATGCTCCTGGAAGGCAAGTGCACATGGGGTCGGTTGCTATGCGGGAGAGAAAAGTCTTGATGCGCTTGCAGCATCTTCTCCATCTCCATGCATACACCCCTGGCATACAGGCACCCCCACAGCAGCAGTCACCCCCAGCCTTAGTTGTATGCTCCCAATCTAAGGGCTCATTCACAGCAAAAAGGGGATCCCACAGAAAGCATCTCCTTAGCAAGGAGAGGGAAGAGTTGTCTGCAACTGCCTGGCAGCAAGGGCTGCTTTGTACCAGCACTGCCCAGCCCGCACCGGCACCCAGGCTGGAAGAGCCACCATCACCTAAACTACCCTCCTGTGAAAGTGCCAACAAGTCCGGGTCCATGTCCTTCTACAGGGACATTGTGTTTTTTCATGATTTGGGGGTTTCTGTGGGTTTTGAAAGGCTGACCTAACAGTGAAGGTTGTGCACTGTCTTCCCAATGCCTTTTAACATCCAGCTAGACACCACCATGGGCCTCTCCCTGCACACAGATGTGTTTTGAGGTCACGAATCCTCTTCAGATATTTGCTTCCCACTGACAAACCACGGGCTGCTCAAGCAGCTTGGGGCTGAGATCCAGCTGTGGGGTTCCGAATACTCTCCCAGGCAGTTTACACCATTATTAGTGACCCCCCAGCACCGAGCACTCGCTCTACAATTCCACTCTCGGACACCAAAAGCCACACATCATCTTAACTCATTTTTTAACGTGCATGTCAAAGGGTAGGCAGTGCCATCGCTGGCTGGCTGTGCTGTGTCCTCATGCCCCAGAGCCAGCCCCCCCAGTGCCCCCTGCCCATACATGGTGCAGTGCAGGAGCCGAAGCCTCCGTTCAGCGCAGGATTTGGGATTCAGGATGAGGCTGCCCAGAGAAGGAGATTAGGGAAAGGATGAGCGAGAGCAGACGACGGCTGGTGAAACGCCACCTGCAGCATTCCAAAAAAACAGCCACAAGGATGGAGCCTGTTGGCATCTCCATCGGGTGTCAGATGGAGAGGGACAACCCCGAGCCCCCACAGCCCAATGGATTTCAGCTCCCAGTCCTGAGCAAGAGATTTTGCCACTTCTGGGGGATGCGGACAAAGAGTCATGGTGGAGAGGAGCAGCCTGGTCTAGTGGGAGGTGTCCCTGCCTAGGGCAGGGAGTTTGGAACTGGATGATCTTTAAGGTCCCTTCCAACCCGAACCATTCTGTATGATTCTATGAAACACCCCAGATGGCTCAGTAATGACTGCTGGACTTAAATGGTTTGCAATAGCCTTGCTTAGCTCTTGAGGACACTTTCAAAACACACGTGTGATGGTCCAGCCATGGGCTGCTCCTCGGTGGCATCCAGGAGCTCTGCAGAATAGCTGGGGCACCCTGCATGGGGAGGGCAGCCCTCCCCCGGCCCCCAGAGCCCCCAGACCCTCGCACCCCGGCCTCTGCACCTGGCTGGCTCTGGGCACAGCCCCTGCACCATTCCCCCAGCTTCCCTGCAGCCCGCCTGACTGAACATGGTTAGCCGGGGCTGAAGCCATTTATTAATTAATTTTATATCAACAGCAGCAGCACTTTATGCAATCATGCAACCGCGTTGCATATTATTAGGTTGTAATGATGATGTTGATGCAGGCTCGTGCCTGGGAACAATGGCGATAATTACGGAGTCTGCTGTTGTTGTTTTAGCTGTTGTCTGTACTGAAACTCCCAAGCCCCAGACTCCTTGGCAGGGGATGCTGGTGGTACCAGCACAGTTACCTGCAGGAAAGTCCCCAAGCATCTGCTGGCCGAGTGCCCCCAGACAGGTCAGCCCACCTGGTGGGCTGGTTGCTCCAGCCCATGGAGCTTCCAAGAGCTTTTCCCTGTAGAAACACTTTCACATCCCTCTTACAGTGAAGAATTGCATGGAAAAACCAGTTCTGAATCCCCCAGGTAGGCAACAAGACCATGCACGGAGGGAGACAGGATAAATTCCCCTTGTCCAGAGGGCAAGATGTGACCAGGTGTGTAACCAAGTGGCAGGAGCCACTAATGTAGGAGCACGACAAAGTCACACTGGTTTGTGTCTTTGCAGTGCCGTTGGCATAACATCTGATGCCTGCAAAGGACAGTCTGGTGTGAGGACCAGCGGCCAGGAAACATGGGGTGCAGGTGAATCATTGGGTAAAGTGCTGGGAACCTCATCCCTGGGGCACTGCATGAGCCCAGCCACGGCCAGCATCAGTAGCCACCCTGCCATGCCAAAACCCCAATACCCTGAAACCCCTGAGCCCATGGAAATGCAGGATGAGCAATGAAATACCACCAGTACAGAAGGGAAGTCTTTGGCTCCCAATTAACTGTGCTTAATGAAGGCATCCCATTGGTGCAACACGAGCAGAAGTCAATTGGAAGGGCTGAGGACCGCGGGGGGGCTGCCTGCATCCCAGCCCGGCACATCGCGCCCGCACAGAGCATCTCCACCACGAGCGCTGCCAGGGCTCGGTTCTTCCTCCCCACCAGGGGAGATGCAAGGGACGGGCTCCCTCCGCTTCTCTCCGCCCAGAGTTATTTCTCTAGTTGCTGCCTCCAGTTTCCCAGGGCTTCAAAAGGAGAGGTGAAGATAAGAGATGAGAGAAGGAGAAATACACAGGGCAGTCCTGAGGAAATAAGGTTACTGGAAGCAGCAAGAGAGGCTTCCTTCACAAGCCTGTTTTCCATTTCCTCCCCCTCCTCTGAAATTATCGCTGAGATTTTTCTTTTTTCCCCCCTCTTCACTGCCCAATATTTAATTGAAAACGCAGATCTGTAGCCCAGAGAGGTGTTATTTTCGGCACACGAAATAGAGATATCTCCTAGCAGCTGTCAATCCCAGTGACCTTAGCTTCTGTGCAGACTGCATGGGCCTTTTTTTTTTCCCCCCTTTCCTTTCCCATTTTTTTTTTTCTTCCCACTTTCTTTTTTCCTCCAGCCGAGTTACCGTTTCATTGCTCTCCGCTGGGACTCTGACAAGAGCCGAGTTCCTCGCAGATGACACAGAATAATTGAGATGTCCTTCTGCTGACCTTCAGTCCCTGGCAGCACTGGCTTCCCTTCTGGTGACGGGGGCGAACGACAGCCGAGTGGCACACGCATGCTCTGCGCAGGCACATGCGCAAGGAGGGACACCCCTTTCCTGGGGGGGGGGGGGTAAAAAACAAAGAGGAGGGGGAAAAATACCCCCCCCAGGCATGCAGTGGTACCCAGCGGTGCAGGCAGGTAACCCTGAACCAGCATCACCCAACCTGGCACACGGACCTGCGCTAGGACGAGCATCAGGCAGGGCAATGTATGCCAGTGCCAGGCACATGCGTGGCCATATGTATGTTAATATATAGCTGCAGGGACACCTTCCCACTGTAAGTACAAGCAGGGATGTAAACGCAAACAGAGAAACCCAAGCCCACGAGAAGCAGCACAAAGACCCCGTTGGTGCAGATGCTGGAAAGGGACGGAGGCCGGGGGGAGTGGTGGAGCCACAGGGATGCTCCATCCCCGTGGATGCACCCACCATTCCCTGCAAAGTCCCTGTGGGTGGGAGGCAGAGCCTGCTTCCGAATCACATCCCGCCTGGCTTTCCAAGGCTGGAACATTGCGTACTGCTGAGATGGAAACAGGGCAGCCCCCATGCCAGGACGGGGGAGCTGCTGGAGGAGAGCGTGGTGCCTCCTCCCCGGGTAGGCTCCACTTCTGGGCTAAACATCACCCGCTGTCAAAAGTTATATTGAACCAAAGACGGAGCAATTATTTCTTCCATGGCCACTGTATTTTCTACGGGAATCTCGCAGAAACGTGGCATCAGTCTGACATTTCCCTCGTTTCCACAGGGGCTGCAGAAAATGAGTCGAAAGTGCAGGCAATAACCTTTCCGTGTGAGCTGGGCCCGTCAGCGTTACATGGACTGGGGGCTTTTACACGGAGGAAGGAAGAGGAGATAGAAGCACTGGTTTAGATTATGAAAACATTTAAAAGAGACGGTGATATAAGCAAAGAGGGTTGTTGGTTGTTGTTATCGCTGTGCCTAAAGATAAGCCATGAGTGGGGACAGGGCTTCAAAACAAATGCAATGAGAGACAGACCCCGTCACGAAGAAGTTTACAGTGTGAATAAACACAGTGGGCAAGGGCTGGAGGAACGGAGATAAGACAGGACGGGGAGCGGCGGTGGCGACGGCTGGGGACAGCAGGGCAGCTCCCCAGGGCTCCCAGTGCAGCGCCTGGGGCCCGGCATCACCCCGGCAAGCTGGGAATGGGCTTTCCAGCGTGCGTTTTCCCAGCAGAGAGAGAAAAGGGAGGAAGGGGCTCACTCAGTCATCCCAAACAGTGCATCCAGCCCAGAGGAGAGTGGCTGGCTTGGCTGTCTCTTTAAATCTCAGCTCAAATCCAGGCAGATTTCTCAGTGTCCATTCAAAATAAAAACAAATTCATTTCAAAAAATAGTATGACTAAAGGTTTTGACTTTTCCAGGGTTGGTTTCCCGCCCCCCCGCCCCCAGCCCTTAATTTTTTTTCCAGTCTACTCTATTCATCCAATTTGGCAGTAATTCACCAATAGTTTTGATTGTCCCCAAAGCAGTCTTTCTGGTAAATAAACTATTGTCCACCCCTTTTCCCCCAGCGTTAGCTATGCCAACTTCCATTGTGCTGACAATTGATTCCAGGTGGGTTTTTTCTTTTTTTTTCTTTTTTTTTTTTTTTTCCCCTAGCATATGAAAATGCCTATACAAAATTAATCTTGGTGACTGGGGCGAAGAAACCATGTCTCAGAAACATGCCGGACAGCCGGAGCCAAGCGGGCTCCCAGGCGTACTGAAGAGGAGGACAGATATATGGGAACCTTCCTAAATTCATTAGCTCCAAAACAAACTGGGGAAAGATTGACAAGTATCGCTCGTAACTGGTAAAATAGCACCCTTGAAGCTGGAGACTGAAGAACAATGGAAAGACACTTCCAGAACCCACCCCCCCAGCGCCTAATCCTGGGGCTGGGAAGAGGGTGCAGAAATCCACAGAGGGGCCGCCCCAAGTTGGGAACAGTCATAATTAAATTTAAAAGTAGTATCACTTAATAACTTTCTGATCGTAAATGCAGGTGCTGTACCTGTGTTGAGCTGAAAAACCTGAGGCAGGAGAAACATTTTGGCAGGTCGAGTTGATGGCTCGGGCTCTAAACTAGTGATTTTTAATTCCATTTGCGCACTGGATCTGGCCCTGAGATATTTCAAAGAATATTTGTAATGGTTTAAAGGCATTACAAGGTGCTGTAAGTTAAAATGGGAAATGTCTTAATTTTGGCCAGGGACCTTAAAAATACAATGAAAAGCTTAGGTGAGACTCATATGCTGAGTGGGAAACATGCTGCCTATAAAAAAGTCAAAAATGGAATCAACAGAGGTTAAATATAATGGCTATAACTGAGCAAAGATAGTTTAATTGTCGATTCAGAGGGAAATGTCAACTCCACAATGGAAATATCTACAGAAATTTATAACAGGGAACTATTTGGCAAAATGTATTCCAGCTCAATCTATGGTCAATGATTTGAGATAATTGCTGCAAAATGATATTGTCTGGCATTGAAAAAAAGAGGCATAAGAGCCATCTGCGCTGCTAGAAACACTGATTTCCAACCTGCCCTCGTTAAATAACACGGAGAGTAAAGAGAGTTAGGCCCTAACGGGGGATCATCTTGTCCGCTTTAGGGAGATATTATCCAGGCAAACAGTTTTTCTAAAAGAAGAGAACTTTTTTCCTAAAGCCGCTGACTCCTCAGCCCCTCGCGAACCACAGTTGGGCAAGGGCAAAGCGGGGGCTCTGGCTGCGGGGTCGGGGCTGGCCAGGAGCTGCGGCTCCAACGTAACCTCCCGTCTCTCCGCTGCAGCCAAATGAACTCATACGGACCGTTTTTAGCTAAAACCTCTCCACTATTTCCCAAGGAGGGAAAGAAATCTCTGTGAACATCCTCTTTGAGAGGAAATACCAGTCCTCCCAGTCCCATGAACCCCAGCAGGTTCCCGGAGCTCCTAGCAGCCAGCCTGGGTCCCCCGGCTTGGCTCAGGTCTCTACAACCTCCCCCCAAAAAGGGGCTTTGGAGAGCCGCTGGTGGGGCTGGGGGTGCAGGCTTTGCCCTGTAGGATGCACCTCCTAAACCACTGATGCCCAGTTCCCCACAGCAGACCACAGCAGATAAAAATAGCAGGGCTAAATCAAGAGAAAGCCACAAGACAGCACATACACTCCGGGGACTGACAGCAGCTCCAAGCTGTGGGATAGAGCATATGCTCCATGGATTAACGCCTGCTAGGAAACACCTATTTTAACTGCCCTGGGAGTCTTGTGTGTCCTTCTCTTTGATTTCTCCTCCTGCCCTGTCCCTGACCGCTTGCCCTCTGCTGTGAATGTCCCATGGTTTCACCAGCCGTGGTGACGTCCCTACAGCTGAACCACTCGTGTGTGCACAACAGGATGGAGCCACTACGTGTGAGCTCATCCCGGAAGCCCCTGTGAACTGCAGGGAGCTGGAGGGGCTCCCCCAGCACCAAAGGAGGAGTGGGAGGCCGAGGGAAGGAAAGAGGTCCAGCTTGTCCTGCTGGTACAAACTCCCCGACTGCAGGAACAGGATGGGAAGAGCTCAGTTTCTGCAACTCCAAGGCCACCGCAACCCTTCTGCCTCATAGCACCTGGCTCTGCACCTCTCCTGTGCGCGAACCCACCTTCATTAATCCCCCCACAAGGCTCTGCCATTGCTTATCCCTGTTGTCATTCAGTTAAACACCCCCAAATTGTCCCAAAGCTCTCCACTCCCATCTCGCATCCATCCTGCTAACCCTCCGCAGGGTACCCAGGACCACTCCAGATTTGTCCCTCGCCCTGCACTTGGATCACTCCTACACTAACCAACCCCTAAACCCATCTGGACCTTGGCTGTCCTCCTCCTTGCTCCCAGCTCCTCATGCCCTGGCTCTCTCTCTCTGCCATGGCTGTCACTTCCAAAGAGCATCCCTTGTTACCGTGCTTGGGGAGAAGGCTCAGGCACCAGCTCCACATATCAATAACCACCCACAGAAAGAGATGACACATCTATGGAACAGAGGAATTTATGGAAAGTCCTAACCCCACTCCTCATGTTCCCACACCGGCAGCAGTGAGAAATGGCAATTACCCTGATTTCACCATTATCTTGAATTTTCTGGCTCATGAGCAGAAAATCAGCCATCCCCCAGAACGTGACCCATCCTGGGAGGAGAGCTGCTGTGTCCGGGCAGGGTCCCTCACAGAGTGGGACCTGCTGGCTGCTGGTGAGCGAGGGCTGCGTCCATGAAAAGGGGATGTCAAGAAAACGCTCAAATTTCACCCTTTCTTGGGAGGCAAGTGGCAACAGCCCTGCGTGGGGGCAGGCACTACGGAGCTCCTCTCTCAGTGCTTCCTTGACCGGAGCACAGGCACCGGGAGGCACGAGGGGACCCATTATAACCCCACCGTTCCCCTAACAAGCCCCTCCATGCCCGCAGGCTGCCTGGATCACAGGAGGGGAAACCAGGAACGCCCCCCCACCCCCGCCACGCTGAGCTTTTATCAGCACTTAATTAAAACTTGACAAGAAGATTAACACATAGAGGGCAGTTTTAATTAACTTAATATCGCATTCAATTTTCCAATTCGTCGCAGCGTACCAGACACCTGCAGATCTTAATACAAAACCAAACAAAAAAGGGGAGCACAGGAAGGGGGAGAGAGTGATGGAGATGCCTCGACCGGCAGCGGAACCGCTCTCAAACTTTCTGTTGCTGCCCTGCCTGCATCCAACCTGGATGCAGGGTGGATCTGCTCATCCCGGGCAGCCTGGGAGTGTTTTCCAATGCTAACATCCACTGGGCCCATTCGAGCCAACCTAGGGATGTTGGTTTTCCAAAATGCATTTATTTGTTTGATTTATTTATTTTAAACTACGTTCCTGAGGATTCAGGAACCAAAAGCAAGCTCTCCTTTTCACCCTGCTGTCCAGGCTGTCCAGCGGCTGTTGGAAAAGCCTGGGAAGGACGACAAGGAGAAGGGTCCTGGATGGTTTAGTGCAGGAAACATGCCCTCTCCGTCCATCTCACACTGCCGCTCAGTGATGGAGTAAGGGAAAGCATCGATGGGAAAGATCATTGCCCCATTCCTCCTGGCTATCCTAGAGCAAACAGCCTGAGGCAGGATGCTTCTCCCCAGGAGGAGCAGCACACCAAGGAGGAAAGGAGTGAGTCCAGCACTGACACAAATCGAGCGAAGGGAAGGCAAAGAGAAAAGGCAGCACAGAAATACTGCACTTCTCACATTGCTCTCCCTGCTTTCAGAACGTCTTGTAAGATGGGCCCCAAATTAGGGAGATGTAGGAGCTGCCAGGCAGCCATGGGAAGTCACACAGAATCACAGAATGGTAGGGTTGGAAGGGACCTCTGGAGATCATCTAGTCCAACCCCCTGCCACAGCAGGGTCACCCAGAGCAGGTGGCACAGGAACGCCTCCAGGCGGGTTTGGAATGTCTCCAGAGATGGAGACTCCACCACCTCTCTGGGCAGCCTGTGCCAGGGCTCTGCCACCCTCAAAGGAAAGAAGTTCCTCCTCATGTTGAGATGGAACTTCCTATGGTCAAGTTTGTGCCCGTTACCTCTTGTCCTGTCACTGGGCACCACTGAAAAGAGCCTGGCCCCATCCTCCTGACACCCACCCTTTAAGTATTTATAAGCATTGATAAGATCCCCCCTCAGCCACCTTTTTTCCAGACTGAAGAGACCGAAGTCCCACAGCCTTTCTTCATAAGAGAGATGTTCCAGTCCCCTCATCATCTTGGTAGCCCTTTGCTGTCCCCTCTCCAGCAGTTCCCTGTCCTTCTTGAACCGGAGAACCCAGAACTGGACACAGCACTCCAAATGCGGCCTCACCAGGGCAGAGCAGAGGGGAAGGATGACCTCCCTCGATCTGCTTGCCACGTTCTTCTTGCTGCACCTCAGGATGCCATTGGCCTTCTTGGCTCCCTGCCAGACCCACACCTTCAGCTGCACCTTTGGACGATGTGGCCAAGGGGCTCCAGCTGGAGACACCTCTGAGAGACGCAGCTCCGGGTTCCTGAGCTGCACACACCTGCACAGGAACAACTTAGGGACCTCCACCCCGGGATCACCCGGAGACCCTGCGGCCACCTCTAAACAGTCACTCACTGCAGAGGCTCGGTGACACCCAGCACACAAACTCAGAGCAAAGCTGAGATGGATTAGTTGCACAAATCACCATGCTGAACCTTCAATTAGTTCTCTGTCAGAAATAGCTTGCCATACACCGCCCCCCCCACACCCCACCCCCCCCCCCAAAAAAATTGTTATTGTTAACTTTCTCCTTCCATTGTTTTTTTTCTGTGTCACCTCATGCCTCTCCCCCCACAGATTTCCTGACAGCCTTGGGAGGAACAATGCACCGACAGAGTATTTTTTCCTCTAGAGATTTACAGCCCATGCACCGAGCAGGAATGAGGAATGAGGTGCCCTTCTCCAACTCCAGCTCCAGCTCCAGCTCCAGCTCCAGCTTGAGCACAACTCTGAACCCTTCACAGTGCTGAAGGTTCGGCCAGCCTGCACAGGTCTGCTCATTTCAGGGGGAAGATAAAGACTTCCTAGCTTTTCTTCCATCACTTAGGAGCGTATTCTTTATTAGATTAGGGCAAGGCAACTCATCTCCAACAGGAATAATCCCTCAGCCATGTTGTACAGCTATGCAGCCGAGGAAGGAACACATGCAGCACTCCAAAGACAGGTGTCTGCTGGGCATGTTCTTCTGTGGTTCCTCTACCTTTATTTGTTTGGCTGCCATTATATTTCTTGATGCTCTGAATTTAGTTAGATGTAATTCAATAAATTGTTGCATTCCAGTTTTCCAGGGAGAGTTTTGCTTGGGTTCAACTGGGGAAGGAAGAAGAGATGTCCTCCTAGCACCCTTATAAAACAGGATTTTCCTGCTCTTTTTCTGAATCAGATCAAACCAAAAGCGAGATGGGTGCCATGAGACACGGACAACAAGACAGAAAGTTGATGTCATTAAATGTCCTCATCCGTCCGAAGCTGCCGTAAGAAGAAAGGAAGTGGCGATGCCTCCTGCAGCAAGCCCATGAGGTCTGAGAGGCTCCCAGCAAGTAAGATACCTGACAGCATCCGTCTGGGGAAGGCTCAGAGCCTTACGAATAGATCATGAGCTTCCCAGGAGAGTCTCTGCTTGTAGAGGTCTCCAATGCAAACACAGACCACAGACGTGAGCGACCTGACTCTTATGTACACTCCCAGCACATGGGTAACTGCAATCAAGTCCACATGCCCTGGCAAACACTTAGGGATAACAAATACCTGGGCAGAAACCAGACGTGGGTGTGCGAGCGCTTTGCAAACAAGAACTATGCTATTAACAAACTGAGTTTGCAGCAAAGAGCATCCAGCGAGGTCTGTTCCCAAAATCACATCTCCTGGCTTTGAGAAAGGTGGGTACTTGTCTCCTTGTGCTTCTCCTCCAAAGCAGGAGCTCAAAAGGCCAGGCTGCTTCCAAGGTCTGCCCTCCCCACCAGAGGACTCAACCTGGGCGCTTCTGGGATTTCCTCAGCAGAGTTTTCAGTGCCACATACCACTGAACTAGCTGAAATCTCCGCAACAGTAAGCAAAGGGGCATTAAATTCTAGCAAACCTTGAGTCCTTGTATAAACATACCTCCAATTGTTTGAGACAGCTGTGCCGACCTGGTCCCAGGAAAGCACAGAGCCCTCTCCTCTTCCTCAGACCAACAGCCAAATTTGGGCTTGCCCTTGCCAACAGCATTGCCTTTAAAAGGGTACAAGTGTTTGTGCGTGGCCAGGGAGTCCCCCAGACTGGGTCCAGCCCAGCTTTTACTACTAGCAAACCCTCACCCTGGTTCCCAGTGGGAAGCATGGGGGCCCGAGGTTACAAAAAACCTCACCGCCTTATTTCTTCCCGAATTGCGCAGGTGCTTCAGAGGCCTCACTCTTCAAAGGGTGCTGCAGCCAGGCTCATTCCCCTGCACCATCTTCCACTTGAGCAACACCTCCTAACAAGCTGTCACGCTGGCAGCACTGGTAGACAGCCCCATGACTCCTGTGCCACCATGCGCTTGTCAGAGAAACATCCCCTTATCCAGTAATCCAGATTACAGGGCACTCCAGTGTCTATATATAACCCCAGTCGCAAACATCCGTCGCTGCAGCAGCCTCTCCTTTTCCAGCCAGCACAGTTGCCTCGGAGGAGAGGCAGCGAGTGCAGAGAAGGGGCCTGAGTGATGGAGAACGTGGATGGACGGAGCTCCTCATACGGCAGCTGATGCCTCCATCCCCTCCGGAGCAGGGACCGAGGGAACTGCCAGCAGGTTTCCTTCCTGGCCAGCAGCGAGGGGAAGTCAGGCAGCACCAGCCATCCTCCCCTTGACCTGTCTGCTGAGATTCCTGACAGAGAGGAGCAAAAATCACCACCTGATGCTGGGTTTCAGGACACAAACAGTTCCTTTTCACGTATCTTCCACTTGAACGCCTACTGGCATGGGGCTGTGACTGACATCTCCCCTTATCAACCCTATCCTTTCATTTTCCAGGAAGGTATCTTTGGGAACCTCCCATCCCCAGCCCATTCCCAAAAGGAACAGAAGGACAGGAGGCCATGGGAGGTGGACAAGCATTTTAAATGCTTAATGGACAGAAACGGTCCATCCTGAGTAGGGGTCTCAACCTCTCGTAATATTTCAGAGGGAAAAAGAGAGACAGACCCTCCTCCCCCACCTTGTACCAATATGGTGTAGGGTTTAAAGGAGGCTCCCCATAGTGAGGAGCTTCAAAGCCTCGCCAACCCCTCCCACCGAGTGTCCTCCTGGTTCAATTCCACCCTCCACATTTAAGTGCCTTTCATCCTTCTTCTTCCTCGTCCTCATCATTATTAGCTTCCCTTCCCCCACTCCCGCCCACTCCCACCCTTGCTGGAGACTGCCTTTGGTCAGGAGCCCAATGGGAACCAGCTGTCAGGCATAGCTGGGATATCCTGGAGAAAACAGCTTGAAAACGCCTCCCCCCCGCTTCCCCCTCCATGGCAAAAGGAAAAAAAATCTTGCCGCAAAATGGCCTTGCAGATGGAAAAGGCATCCTGCAGGCCACCCTCCTCCTGACCCGCGTGGGTCCACTCTCTGGCTTGGTACCAGGAGGTCCTGGGTCCCCACTCCCTTTGGAACCACAAACCCATCCTGTTTGTCCACCTCCTGCCAGCGGGACCCTCCTGGCCCACACAGCAGGAGCCCAGGGCCGTTGCGCCGGAGCATTTTGTATTAATCCTCCTTTGTCAACTTCTTCAGTGCACCTCGCTCCAGCATTGTTCTTCAAAGATGTTCCTGCCCTTCCCGGCCTGGGGGTTGTTGTTGTTTAAACAGCAGCAGCAGCCACACAAGCTGCTAGCTGTCCTGCCTTTACAGGGTGGTCTGTAATTGCTTCCTGTCCTCTCCAGCAACTGGCTTCATTTGTTTGAATTTCTGCCTAATCTCAGAACTTGGGGGAGTTTGGAATGAGAGATGCTTAGTCCACGCTCATGGGTGTTACCCCGCGCTGGGCCAAGCTTAGCCAGTTTTGGAGATCCAGCCTGGTAAAGTCAAGGCCCCTCAACCAGAAAAAAAAAAAAAAAAGAAAGCTTGAGCTTAAAATAACCCAGGCAAGCCAAAACCCTGTCTCAGCGAAGCTGGAGCCCTCGGTTTAGAGGTGCTGTGAGACCTAGGCTTTCTGTGGTCCTTGGATGCGGCAACTGGAGCCCAGGTGTGTGCCGGCAGGAGCAGAAGTGGAAAAAAGAAACAGGGGGATGGGGAGAAATGAAATGTTATTTCTCAGACTTCAGAGCTTCGCTGTTCTTGGTCGTATTATGGTATGGGCTGTGCTCAGGGTGGATTTTATCCAAGCCAGTTTGCACACATCCCGCTGATTTCCCAGCGTGCCGATTTTGTGTCTCCGCGCTGGCCTCTGAGCTCCCATTATACTGAAGCAGGAAAAGGGTATGCTGGGGGCCAGCCACGAGCAGAGCCGAGCTGCTCAACAGGCTTCATAGCAAACACTGAAAGTTTCTTTTTTTTTTCCCCCCTCTCTCCAAAAAAAACCCCTGAACTTTGGCTTTTTATTGAAATGGGAAGTGCTGTGGATAATGTCCACTTTCAACAGCATTTTCCACATTGATAAACTAAAGCTTTTAAAGAAAAATGCCCCAGACAGTGTTTCCAGAAATAAGAAACATCTTCCAGCATAAACCCTTATGGCCTGTCTGGAGCAGGAAACTAAAGGGGTTTTGTTCTTGGGGTCTGGTGCGTGAGAGGGAAAAGGACGGAGAGGAGAAGATTAAGGTGTGCGGGGCAGCCCCGACCGTCTGCCACCCGCCGGCAGGACAGTCCCAGGCTCTGCCATCTCAGCCACGAGGTTTGTGTCACCTGGCTCCTAAGTCAGCATTTCATGGCAGAGGTATGGGAGAGGCATCCTCCTGTTTAGTGCCCACGGGTTACGGGGTATTTTTCCCTTCAGAGAGATTAGAAGGAAATGAAGCCAAGTATGTACTTCAGATGTGGGGTACTCAGAGCCAGAGACAGCCAAGTCCCTAGAAATTATAAACCCAGTGAGAGAATGCAACCGATACTGATTATGTCTCCTTGGGATGGTGCTTCCAACTAGGATTTGGATGTGCACCTGGAAATCTTAGAGGCATAGAATTGCCCAGGTTGGAAGGGACCTTTCAGATCATCGAGTCCAACCATCAACCTAACTCTGACAAAACCCACCACTAAACCATATCTCTAAGCACTACATCTACCCATCTTTTAAACACCTCCAGGGATGGTGCCTCAACCACTTCCCTGGGCATCCTGTTCCAATGCTTGATAACCCTTTCAGCGTCAAAATTTTTCCTAACATCCAGTCTAAACCTCCCCGGGCGTAACTTGAGGCCGTTTCCTCTTGTCCTATCATTTGTTACTTGGGAGAAGAGACAGGTCAGAGCTGGACTAGAAGACGATGCTGCAAGTGGGAGGAAAGATGACCTGGTGGTTGGGAGTCCCAGACTGGAACTATGGTGGGGGATGGACATGAAAAGGGAGGATTTTACTGGGGAGGGTGAGATAAAGGGCCTGTGGGCTGGACTGGGAGATGTGTACGGCAGGGGAGGTGGGAGAAGAGGAGGGGCTGACTGTGCAGAGCAGGATGAAAGCCACTGGGAGAGGGTCTGTGCATGTCCCCTGCCCACGCTCAAGCTGCCTGTGCTCACGCCGAGTGCTGGCAAGTCCTGAAGGACGGCCACGAGCCTTTCGGCAAACCTGCCCGCACGGGGATTATCCACAAGGCCGCTGCTGGCAAAAGTGAATGGAAATTTTGGTTCCTTTTAATACCCCTCTTCATTAAACGGCCGCTGAAGTAGTGAGATGACAGCACTGCACAGAATGGGCTGGGCTGGCTCCTTTTTATGCTGCCTGTAGGGGGTCACCAGTTTGTACTGTGGGACTCCGGGGACAGAAAGCCTGGAGTTAAAGCAGTCACAAAAACAAAGACGGAACAAGCCCATTCCCGCCCCTCACCCCTCTAAATATTTTCCTGAATGGCTTTGCAAGCTGTTCCTGGTCCAGATGCATCTCACACACACATTTCACATCTATCTGCTGCCTGTTCATAGTGTGCATTACATCGCATGGCGCATATTGAAAATATATCGGCCTACTGTCTAATTTAAACTGCATGAATATTACGTGTTAGGTAATATTTTATATGTGGCTGCATATATTTTAAATTAATGTATGGACAATACAATATATGATGGCTTTTTAATGCCCCTTGTTGCACATAGCCCCCATGGCAGATGCTGTTCAAAATATTTCAAACAAATCCCGCCAGCATTGGCTGCCGTGGTGGGATGGGGATGGCCTTTCCCAGGACGGAGTGAGGAGGAATTTGCTGGGCCAGCCTGGCTGGACCTTGCCTTGCGGGACAGGATAGGGCCTTCAAAGCACTCATTTTTATGCCTTCTGGAGCAGGATGATGTGCAGTACTTGCTCTCAAGTGCAGAGTCTCTAACACAGCCCGAGTCCCTTCTTTGCTTCTAGGTCTGAGATCACACTCCAACAGCTCCAAAACCCTCCAGGTTCTTTCCCTGATCTTGCCTTCTCATGCCTCCAGTAGCTTAGAAGTAACTTCTTCTGCTCCAGAGCCCCAGGTTTATCATTCATGAGATGCACTTTCTGGTAAGGATGATACAGGCTTTACAGAGGGTCTTCCAAAAGAGGCACAACTTGGGAACAAAACAGGAGTGTCTGCTTGGGTGTCCTCACCATGACAGCTTAGGTTTGGACTGGTGGACTTACGTGGCCCCAGCTCCCTCCCAGCTCCCCTTCTGCTCAATCTTCTGGTTTTGGCACAAAGTATCGGCAATATCCACTCCCCTTCCTCATATCCATTCCCTCTCTTCTTGCTTGATTACACGCAGCTCTCAGTAGAGCTCTGGTCTCTTTTTCTGGCACTCCGTTGCTTCCCTCGCAATCCAGACTGTCAAGAGCCATCCGTTCTCAAAGAGACAAGCTCTGGGCTGCCATGTGAGAAGCAGGGAGGAGCTCAGGTTGGAAGAGAGATCTCCAGCGGTGGAGTGCAGCTGGACCACAGGAAACAATAGGTATTGACCATGAACGTTCCTATTGCCCTTGTACTGATCACCTAGGCGTGATTAGTATCTGCGAAGACAGACAAGCGAGATCTGATTCGTCCAAACCAAAGACACAGACATCCATTTCCCAGGTGGAGCCCAGCACTCAGCGCCAGACCTTTCACTCACAGAGACGTCCTTCATCCCTGGCCATGGTGAGGATAAGCCCTGAACAATGAAGCCTCAGGGACAAAGGAAGGGGAAGCTGTAGCCCTGGCTTTAGAGGACAGGAAAGAGCCTTCCCAACTAACAGACAAGAACCATGTTGCTTTTCTTTTAGCCATGGCTGTTTGGCTACTAGTAATGTATCTGCTAGCTAACGGCTGGTTTTAAAGCGTTATCCCAAAGGGCTGTAGCCTTGCCAAGGCTTTGACGTTGGTGGTCAAGATACTAAAATGGACTTTCTGAACCAACAAAGAGACATGATCTGATTGGTACCAGAAAGAGATGAGGGAAAGAAAAACATACATGGTTCTGATTACCTGGCTTCAAAATCACGGTAATAAACCCAAATTTGGGTAGCAATTAGAAAGGAAGAAGAAGAGCAAGAAGAAAAAGGAGAATGAGAGAGTCGCCTGGCGGTCTCAAGGCAGCCTTTCAAGGATCAGTATTTGGATAAAAGCCAACATATCAGCTCTAATCTTTGGCTTTTTGTTGGACTTAACAAGGACTTTAAAATGAATCCAGTCGCAACTGACGGGCCCCATATGGATCCTGGTTTGAAACCTCCTTCTCAGCGCCGAATCAAATAGTCTGGGACTATAGACAGCCAGTGAGGAGATTTTAAAAGGGAAAAACAAAGGCAGAAGCTCAGACATACACTCGCACGCACGTGTGCACACTTGTACACACAGGCAGTGCATGAAGACACCAGGCTCTGTATCAGTGCAGAGTTACCGCAGACAAGTGGCTTTGTAGCTCCACAGAGGGGCTGTCTGTGACCATGACGATACCACGATGATATTTCCCTTGATGCCACTCAACTGACTCGTTTCCCAGACTCCCCATGAGTTCAATCGCATATGCATCTGTAGATTGCCTTCATTTACTGCCTTTTATTTCAAACTTTGATACAAAAAGTATGGATATTTTTCTTCGCGTATCAAAAAAAAAAAAAATTTAAAACATTCTTCCCTCATCTTTCTCTGAAGCTGGCACATCTCTCATCTCCCTAAGCTACACCACAATGCAAGAACAAAGGCATCTGACCTGTATCCATGGCAACCCTCAAATTCTACACCTTTGCCTTTTGTACAAAGTACCCCCTCCCTTCGTCTATACACACACATGCATATGTACACACTCCTTGTATCTCTGCTGACATACATATACACATATACATACATATATACATACATATGTGTGTATATGTAACTTATGCATATACATTTAAAAGACATTATTCCTGATTCTTACAAGAGCTTCTGTATTTGCCTCTAATGCCAGCTGAACTCGTATTTATTCCATGGTGGAGTTTGCCTTTCAGGTGACGGCAGGGTTAACTTAAGATCCACTAATGGCCACAAGGTAGCAGTTGGTTCAAGGAAGAAAAGCAAGTGTTGAGAGTGGAGAGAAGCAGGAGTGTAATAATGGATTATTGGATAACACTTGGCGTGCCAGGGCTAGAACAGCTGGCCTCTGCCTTTTCATGGCCACCACCGGTGATTCAAAGGGGCATTCACCTATTCAATCCATCAGTCAACTCGAGGGGAAAGCCATCACATCCCTGCAATGAAAGAAGTCACAACAACAACAACAATAAAATCCATTTGATTGTTCAAAAGGGATGTGCCAAGGGGAAGCACTGCTGGGTGACATTTTTAGCACCCCACTCTCACTGCTGTGGGACCTGGGCCGACCCCTGACCACCTGCAACCAACTCCCCAGTTTGCCCAGGGCTTGCCCTCAGCCAGCGACAAGACCCTTCTCTGAAGCGTGGCCTCTGCCTTTGTGCTCTATTTGCTTTGGAAGGATTTCAGAGCTTTGCAGCAGAGGCCAGCCACCAACGGGTGTGGAGGATGGCACGCGAGAGCACAGAGAACGGCACCCAGCAGAGCCGAGGCAGGGCTGGCAGCCAGGAGCCACGGCACGTGAGGGAAGGTCCCTGCAGAAGGCAGCAGCCCACGGTTCTCACTGCGTTTTAAACTCAGCAGGATCTCGGAGCAACAGCCACACACAGAGACCAGTTTCACTGATCAGATGATGGGCAGCATCTTGCCTTCTTCAAAAGCTGGTTCTCAAGAGCTTCTTAATTTGGGAAAGGCTGGTACCACCCAGTATGTCACATCCAAAAGGCTGTCAATCCCCAAGATCTTGGAAGATACCAAAAATTTGCACAATAACAATTGTTGGTTTTGTAGTGATTCCGTAGAAGCAGTGAGTTTCATTCTGTGAGGGAACATTCAGAGCTGTCACAACTGCATCCCATAGTCCTCTCTCAGTCCCTAACAATGTCTTCCATCCTAAGGATGATAGGCTTGGGTACTTTAACCCACTTCTCCTCAGGTGCACTACCACCACTGAACCCTGGGAAAAGGGAAGGTCTTCTGAAAAGGAGGAGCTCAGCTCTGCTAAAGGTATTGACCAGAAGACCTCCCTGTGGTCAGGTTGTGTCATGGTAACTGTCCCTGGACAAAGAGGGCACGGTCAACCCTTTCTCCTCCCTCCCTTTTAAATGCTTCCAGTTGTCAGTTTAGCAATATAAGAACAGCTGAATTGTGGTTATAGACAATGAATGATGCAACAGAATACCTCATGCAGACATAGAAGATTTGCTGCTCATTTCTCTTCAGCAGGAGGGCCGTATGCATGGGACCGGGTCCAAACATATTGACGTCAACAGAAAGACTCCCATTGACTTCAATGGGCTTTCACTGGGACCATTATTCCCTCCGAGAAGCTGCTTACTGGGAAACCAAGGGAGGATCTAAACTTGTGCGGAACAAACATAATGTAGCCTTGGTCCTGAGGAGGACCAAGGCATGGCCCAGGGAGACTGCATTTCCCAGCATGCTATACTCCATCGTTAGCCATCAACAGTAATTTGGCATGCTGAAGTTCCTCCACAAAGAGGGCTGAGGCTGCTGCTCTTTCATCTAATCAGACACAAATATGTCTGAAATACGTAGCGGCACAGTCATGCTTGGCTTCATTGCTCGGCCAAGTTTTCATAGGAATGGCCAAGCTGTCATGCTGAAACTATAATTACACTGAAGGTGAAAGTGATGGCTGGAATGGCTGGGAAGCAGGATGCACCCTCTCCCTCTGGCAAGCCTCACAATTCCCTGTGCCTCGGTTTCCCCATTAGTAAAGGACATCCCTGCAGAATGATGTGATGTCCTGCTTCTGCTTGATGCAGTGAAAAGCTCCTAGCAGAAGGACGCTACTGGAACTCCTGTAGCTCCAGTTATGGATTTACTGCAGAGGAAGTATGACCCAGCAGAGGGTCCCATGTGGGGAGACATAGTTTGCAAGCCAAACTCCAGGGACTGTGTCGCCATTTGGCAGGATCGCCCCTCATTCCCCAAAGCAGGGCCATCCACAGGTACTCCCTCTTGGGCTTTCATACCTCCCTAGAAAGTTTCCCCCCCGGCCAAGTGCTTTCCAGAAACCAAGAAGCTCTGTGTGAGTTCAGACTGAAATGGTGCCTGCATCCCACAAGTAAGACTCCTCACACTTTTTAACTTACGCATTCATCTAGAAATTGTTGAGGACCATCTTACACCCCAGGCTCTCCCTCTGAGCTACCAGTCGTCAGGGCTTTAGGCTTTAGGCACCACCGAACTGTGCTTCAAGACTGTGTATATCAAAAGATGCTTGAGATATTTGGGCTTGTAGTTCAAATTCCTTGGCCTCCTGAAATAAAGCCTACAAGCTGTTTGACACATGGGGATGAAAGGGGAAGCAGAGAAGAGAACACTAAATAAAAGGACCAGCGTACACCAGTTCTTCTCCTCAGCTGGGAAGATTTGGACACGCAAGCAGAAAAGAGAAGCTGTCTTCTCCCTGCCCTCTGCTCCATGACCCAGGCTCCCCCACCCCGCCAGCCTCCTCCTCCGTGGGGAGGAGGTCCGGAGCGAGAAGCATTCCAAACACCCTGCTGGTACCATGTTTATACAGCGTGTCCTCCTCGCCTAGCTGCTCAGAAACAGCCTTAGAACAAAAAAAAAAAAAGGAAAGGGAAAAACAGAGAGAGGGAAGAAATGAACAGCTTGGGCTTTTTGGCCAGAAAACAACATTTTTTGTTTGTTTTTCCAGCAAAAAAGAAACCCTGCCAAAGATTCCCGAGTTTTCAGATTTGAAGGTGTATCTTGAACTGGAGACAGAGAACTGGATATTTGGTTTATTCCCTTTTCCTACATTAAATAAGAACCATCAAGGACTGATGTTTTTGGCGGGAATAATCCTTTCTTTATCACTCCTCTGGGCGAGGAAAGGAGCAGGGTCCATACGCTTCAGTTTTAGTTCCAAAATCAAGGAGAAAACAATAGAGATGATAATTTACGGACCTTGCAGTTCTGGTGCAAGGACTGAGCTCTGGCTCCTCTTGGCTGTTGTTTTCATTTGAAATCATGGTCCCCGGAGAATGCTGCAAGAAGCTGCTCCACACGGATGCAAAGGAATCTCCAAATGCAGCAATAGCCACAGCAAGGGCTGTCTCCTCAGACACTTCAACAAGCACATGGTTTGCTGTAGTCCCTTTTGGGTGTGAAATAGCCATGTCTTTCCAGGAAGCACAAGAAACTAGTGCTATGCCAACAAAACCATGGACAACATCCACGTCTCCTGGAGCTAGCCATTTTTAGGGACTCAGAAGGACTCTTCCTTAAAGAAAATATCTTGGAATACCATTAGTTTCTTTATCAGTCTCTTATGAGACCCTCCTTTTTAGGACCCACAAACACTCCAGACATAATAGATGTAGGTGCCACTTGTTGCTGTAGACAAGGGAGTCTAGAGCTTATGAGCAACAGTCTATGCCAAATTCCCACACCATGCTGCCAAAAATACTTTGTGTGTGTCTCACTAATGTGAAATGTTTCTCTGTATTGTTTCCTCCAAACATCTCAATTTTTTGTTGCCAAATGCAGGAAGGAACATCGTATAGAGACCCGCATTTCCATCCCCAAGGTTGGAAAAGGGCCACTCTCCAGGAAACATAGCTTGGTTTTAACCACAAAACAGTATGAAGACAACAAACATTGTAAGAATGCATTCAAACATGCTTGGGACCAAGGGAAGCCGCTTCTGAAATACCCATGTGTCTGAGAAGGGAGAGTGGCTGTCACAACCTTGACTTAGTTGCGAGCATGACGGTACCAGAGAGCTTCACAGCCCAAAAGCTAGTGCCGTGTGTCCGTTCCTCCCTCGCCTTTCCCAGGCAGTAGACCATAGAGATGTTCCACTAATTTAACCTGGTGTCTTCTTTTCACTGCTTTATTTATATCTTGGTTCTCAGTCACGCACGAAAAGGGTTAATTAAGAGCATAGTGTGGAAATACATGACACCGAGGGAGTACCTTGTTCCAGTCATTCTTTGAGGTACAGAAACATCTCACATGATGAACCACACTAGAAGTACAGGTCAGGGCTGTGCTTTCCCCTGTAGATCTGTGGGTGTGAATTTGAGTGCCAATATGAATTATGTTGTTAAGCAAAGGGCTGATAGTGCCAGACGGAGACAGCCAAAGAGTGGGAAGATGTTAGGTAAGCTTCCTCCATCTGTCCCTATTAACGCTTTTCGGTCCCAGCCCTCACCGCACCCTTTCCACATCTAATCCTCAGCATCCCCAAATTCCTGTGCACCTTTCCCTGGGTCAGAACAGCCCCTTCCCATTTTCTCTCTTGGCTGTGGAACCGGCTTTGCTGTGTCCCCGCAAAATGTCCTTTGGTGTCTCCGGCCATCCCGCAGCCCCTGCCCCGTCTGCCCACTAGAGCTTTACCACTAGGTTTCTACTAGAACAATTTTGCCCAGGATTTTTCCCATTGTCTGTGTGTTAAGGTACTTTTTTGCAGAGAATTTCTGGGTCCACCGGTTCCAGGCTTGGGATATCTACTCCTGGCCCCTGACCGATGGGATGAACTGCTTCATCTCTGGGCTTCAGAGGCACCACTTTGGCTCGCTTTGTCTTTGCAGAGGAAGGCCAACCTCATCTGCCCTCTATTACCCACACAAAAAAAACATCTGTGCAGCTTTTATGAAGTTTATACAAGCCAAATAGCTTGGAAAAGGATTATGATTTTTATTCATTCACAATATTCCCTCTTTCATAATTGGCCACGGCATTGCACCATACCAGGACATAATTTGCCTCTCAGTTTCTGTTCTGGAGGTCCTGCAACATGGACCCAAAACGAATGTCCTTGTTCCTCAGCTGAAGTTTGAGTGACCAGTGCCTCGCTTAATCCCCTTTGATCTGGGGGAACAGACTGACTGAAGTTTTATTGCCACTGATTAATCCCCCATGATTCTCTGTGAGGGAACTGCCTGCCGCTTCCCCTTTTTAGTCTGCCAGTGTTGGAGACTGTAAATAAGCTTCACATTTATTGTTAGCACAATATACTGTTTTATAAGGGGAATGCAGCTGTCTGAGAAAGATCAGAGCTCTCTCCTGCAGCGTCCTAGCATCAGAGGCATTCTTTGGACCGCGAAGAAGCCTAGGAGCAATGACACCAGCAGCAGTAGGACTGCTGGTGGTTCTCCACCTGCAAAGGCTCACCTCCAAAAAATGGTGCCACTTATCATGGGGCCACAATTACAGGCTGGCCATCCCTCTGGAAATCAGGCAGTTTGGTTTGCACGCGCTGGGCAGCAGCCACCTTCCAAGTTCAGGTGTGTCACTCCAGCCCAGGGCCCCTGGAACATGCCAAGGGCTGGGCTATAGCTCCAGCAGACTCATTAGGCTCAATGCCTTTATGAGGTCCCTGCATTGCCTCGGACTTGTGACCTCGCTCGCAGTCTTCCCCTCCCGCAACAAGAGTGTGCAGGTCACAAGGAATATGGAGGACCACAAATAATCAACTTTGGCAGTGAGATTTTGCAATCTGATAAACTGCTTTGCTTGCTGGAGGAAAATAAAATGCATTCGTTCTCCCTCCCTGCACAAGATTCTCAGGGAAAGCAGGAAAGTCAGTAAAATCAGATGAGAAAAAACTGTTAACGTCAAGATTTGCCAAATAAGTGAGTGAATTCAGTGGCCTGGAAAATGAGCCGGCGAGTGATATAAGAGCTCTTTCCGAATTCTGCACACTCAAGGAAACATTTAATACATCTTCAAGTAAAAATATGCCTTGGCTCTTGCTGCTGGCGTAAATATTTGTGTTCGCAAGTGTTGGCAAATATTTGAGACATCTATGTTGTTTAACCAAGAGCTTTGTCTCTCAGGGTCCATCTCCCTGTTTGGTCTCCTCTGTAATCACATTAGCCAGAGGAATCCTCTTGGTATTTATGGGATGGGATCAGAATCATTTCCATTCGTGCCTTAAACAATAGGCATGAGCTTACAGGAGACGACCAACAAAGGGCATCAGAAGAGCTGACAAAGATCATGCCCTACATCTGCTTAATATTGGTACCGTCTCCTTTAGGAGATGGTTAATTTAGCTTGAATTTGCAGGCACAGGCACAGTCATGTTGAAGGCCTTTCTTGCCTCTACAGTAATTTCAAAGTTTCTATTTACTATATTATATACAAAGGAACAGAGGAAAGACAGCTTGCCTTCTGCTGTGTCTATGGTAGTAGTTCAGGTTAGGTATGTTAGGCCGTGGTGCCCCTCTGTAACCAACTCTTTTACAAAAGTTTGATGCCTGGAGAGCTTCTGAGGAAAGAAAAGGAAAGTGCAGGGACAGCAGGAGTTGCAGCATTGGCAGCCTAGAGATGGAGAGGAGTGAGGAAGCCTTAGCTTCTGCAGCAGGACTATGACCACCATCTCGGTGCTTCCTGTGTCTGGGCATACGGTCAAATATATCTCTTGTTCATTTTTTCTTTTCCTTCAAGCACAAGTTACGTTACCATGAAGCAGCAAGCAAACCAGACACCCATACAATCCAGTACACAAACTGCAGGGCCTGCTTGTACACAGCATCCACCTTCAGCCCTTCAGGACACAGGCAGGTAGGCTCCTGCCTAGCTGCAGGCACTGCAGAAGTTACCTACTCTATTCTCCGTTATGAAATTCAGGAGAAGGTTGCTGGGGGAACCCCTGACCATGGGGTACCTCTAGTGTCACCCAGTTTAAAGTCCACTGTGCTCATTCACAGCCCCGTAAATGCTCCTTGCTAACCCATAAATGGACCTTGCTAACTTTGCACTGAAGCTATGAAGAGCATTCACACAAGCTATAGTCCAGTCTCAGTGGTGGATGGAAACATCTAAATACATGACAGTTGTTTCCGCAGTGACTTTGTGACTAGGCTCTAAGACCTGTCCTCCCTTGTGCCTACCGTCAGTAACACTATCACTAAAAAATTGTCATGCTAAGAAAAAATTAGCAAGAAATTCCTAAAAATTGCTAGAGTAGCGCAGTCACATTTCTTGAAGAGGTCAAAGGGTGCATTCAAAGCATTCTAGGTAACCCTGTGACTTAGCAATGGGACAATCAAAACCTTTTATACTTGAAGCTTGGCCCTAAATAACATACTAAAGATGTTGAATTAGAAAAAGATGTCAAATCAAATCCTGACAGAACTGAACAAAAATTGCCATCACAGCCAACTGAGAGCCAGCATAGAGGGGACCACAGATGAGTAAGTGTGGAATACACAACCATGAAACCACCAAAGCCTCATCCAACCTCTGGCAAGGCCCACGGTGAGAGTGACTTTAAACGATGAAGACCACACCTGTATTTTACCATTCCATCCAGAAGTGGGCATTACAGCAGCGATGCAACAGTGCACACCAGGCTCTTCCAACCTGTTTATTCAGCGGAAGATGTTCAAGTAACCAGAAAAAAAGCACTGAACGGCACTTCTGGGTGCTAACCTGAACCACCACTGTTTTGACAGGTTAGCCATCATGGACAGAAAAAGAGCTCCTGTTCTGTGCCCCTGCTGGCAGGTTCCTTACAGCTAATGCATTAACCTCTGAATAAACAAACGACTAAGAAAGGCCCTTTCCTAACCTAGCATAGAACAAACACAGGCTACATTCTTCTGATTATAAAACCACAAATGCAGGACACACTCCAGGGAATGGGCTCGATATGTTTTCTCTTTGATTCCAACCTCTTGGGAAGATTAAACAGTGTCATTGCCAGGTTAATACATAATGACCTCAGTGTCTTGAAACATTATTGCATTGCAAATAAGACTGACATTTACATATTTCTCAGTTGCTCAAGGGTACAGAAGACATGTTTCAGGCGCCTGCACTGGGAGCATGCTGGAAGGCAGCAGTGCAGCGCGGTGCATGGAAAGTAAAGGGCTAGACACAACGTTAATGGATGGGGGAAGGAGGCTGGCTCCTTAATGAGCCAGCCCCAACCCTCTGGCCAGACTGGCAAGCAGTTGTCAGTCAGCAGTGTGCTAAAATCAATCCTCCTGAGCTGAGCTGAGCGCTATCTGTGCCAAAGCACGCCCTAGGGAACAGAGTCATCTCCCCTCTCCTGCCGCTCAGGCTGCCACGGAAGAGCAACAGGAGACCAGCTCGCTTCCCGAGCCAGTTCTGTAGGATGACTTTCACATCGGAGTGTGTTTGGCGTCCAGACACACAGCTGAGCAGCCTGAAAGGCAATGTGTGTACCTGACTGATCTGTGAAGCTATCAGCTCCTGAGGGCAAAAGGAAGGTGTGAAAGTCCCCATGGGATTATCAGCACTTTTCCGTGTTCAGGTGCAGAGGGCGCTGCAAGATGTGCCCCTCTGGCTGCGGATACTCTGCAAGCCCAGAAACACAGTGGCATAGGGAACAGAAGGGAAGGGGATGAGGAGCAGCTGGGTGAAGCTCAGGGTAGCAGGGTACCTTTGATGGCTGTGCTGCAATGTGATGCCACAATCTCTTAGCACTCTGAAGCAACACTAGCCACTTTCAGGCTGGGGAAAACCAGACTGAATCATTATCCTACTCTGTAGGTGGATAGACTCTACCACAGAGCCCACAACCCTGTGCTTTCCAAGGCCTGATGCTGCCTGTGAAGATAAACTTTTCTCTCTCAGGCTTGTCTCTGGTCATACGGTGAGACCTTCTTTCCATGATATAAACCACCATGATATTCATGTGGGTTGTTCTACATTGCTCCTCCCATGGCAAGCCCAGAGGCTTGGCTGGATCCTTGCAGATCTTCTGCCATTCCTCAACTACTGCTGACACGGGAACAGTGGTAGTGAACGACCATGCTTTAAAATGTTAAAATGTTAAAGCTACAGGGCATGGGCTCTTTCAAGGAACTTGATGCTGGTAATTCAGCAGCACTCACAAGGGCAAGCGTTACCAGCCACAAGGCTACCAAGTCCCTTTCCTGGTCAGAAGACCAAGCACTTGGCTTTTTTTTTCTCCCTGTGGGGGTTTTAATTGCCCTTTCAGATAGGGATATCCCTGTGGAGTGCTCTGCCACCCCTGTCACTTCCTGCCTGGTTTCCACCTCACCCAGCCCTGCCTGGAAAAGGGGGGGCACACCAGCATCCCCTCCCAATGGTGAACAAGCAGCCCCAAAACCTGCTTGTGAGGCTGACCACAACCCAGCCACGTTCCCCACCAGAAGAACAGCGAGGGAAGGCAGGCCCTGAGCATGCCTGCCTGCCCGCCCGCCCCTCACACAGAGGGGATGGGGATGCGGGCCCAGGCCGCGCGCCCGCCTGGAGTTACTGCGTATGAACCCGATGACAGAGAACTGAACTCCAGCTCTCCCCTCAGCCAATAAATCTCGCAGTGGTCTAATTTTGCTCGGAATGATGCCTCAGGGAAGGCCTGTGTGGTCCAGAGAAGGAAAAGAAAAGCATGCTTAAAAGCCCCTAATTCTGCTTATCATCTCCCCCCACCTCAGCGAAAGCACGGCTTCTAGCACCTTCTGCGGGGGACGAGGCTTATATAGACCGCGCCAGCCAACCAGGGGGCAGGACGCGAGGCATGTGACAGGCCCAACAGCGATCTGCTGTGAGGGCCGGGGCCGCACAATGGAAGTCGTAGGGTTGCAGTCGCACCCCTCCACGCACCCCCAGGGCCCTGGGAGTGCCGGCCTGCTGGCGGCCTCCCTCCTGCCTGAGGACAAGGCCTGTACCTAGTCTTAAGGCCATGCCCTCCCACTCTGGGCCTCCTCCTCTGTGGCACGCTGCCGAATTCGGGTTGTTTGAGAGCTTAGCTTTCTGCGAGGTCAGCTCAGAGCGCCTTGGAGAGGAGAGTGGGTTCACGGCGGTTCCTCAGGCCTGGCACCGGGGCTTTTTGCAGGGGGCATGTATCTTCATCATCTGGTTTTGATCTCCTTGCGGTTTGGGAGTGCCTGTGACTCTGGTGCAGTTGCTGCCAGGGCTGGGAAGGGGCTCTTTGGAAGAGCAGAGGGAAGGGTCCTGGCTGCCTGTCACCCAGCAGCGAGCAGAGTTCCGGCCCTTGCTGCAGGGGCCTTGCTGGGACTTTTTCGCAGCCAGATGAATTTGCCTTGTTGGCAGCACGGAAACATGGAGAAGGAGCGCATGCGGTGAGGCTCCTTCCCCTGTGCATCATAACAAGATGTTAATTCGAGGTTTCTGCAGAAGACAAAGGGAGAGTTGTAGCTGTTTTATTTGGGGGTGGGAGGAGGCTCTGCATCCAGGAAGCACCCTCCCCCGGGAGATAAGGGAGACCTGGCCACCCACAGCCCTGGCTCGCCAGGAATCCAGGCTTCCATATGTACAAAGCTGGTGCCAGAAGTGTCGTTCCCATCGTCAGCAGGCCACCCACCCCCTCCCCCACACCTTCCCTGCCTTCTCCCTCCTCCTCTTCTTTCTCCATAACCAGCTGACTTTTTTCACAACCAGGAAACAATCAAACAACCTCTTCAGTTGCTTTGGCTCCTCCTCCCCAACACCGCCATCTCCCCCTGTAAAGGATGCTGTCAGTACTCCCAAAGCCCAACGTGCTGTGCAGTGCAAAACTGTTATTCCAGCCTCCCAGTGGGGAATACCCTCTGGGCTGCAAATACCTGGGTTTCGTTAAGTAAATAATCACACGAGATAAAATATCCATCTTGATGGTAAAATGGAGGGAGGGGAGCAGACGTGGTGAGTACCAGACAGCAGCCCCTGAATCGGTATCATAGGTACCGGGAGGTGGCTGGCAGTTCCATTATGCGCCTGCCCTTTCTCCTGTAGGTAGGTGGTAACACTGGCATCCACAGGAGGACAATTAAATGCAGAGCGTTTAGAGGGGTCTGTGAGGGAGAGTGTTGCATTTGCTTTTTAAAATAGCTTTCAGAATGCGTATGGCTTGGAAATATATTCAGCGCAGCTCACCCGCTGTCATTGGAAAAGGCTTGGAAACCAGCCAACTGTGGTGTTCCAGTCTTACAGGGAAGTGAGGAAGAGGAAGGCTGATGACCCCCGTGGAGGGGGAGAGCTGTCGCTAACCATCTGGGGGATTTTCAGTGCCGCTGTGGGTGCTAGTGGATGCTGGGCCCTTCAGAAAAGCTGACCCGGCACTGAAACACTGCGTGGGGGGAAACCCAGCTCCTGTGGAAAGCTTGTTCCCCTTTGCCACTTCCCACGGGTCACTGAGCAAGTTTGTGCTGGAGCCAGGCACTGATCCCAAGTGTCCTGGCTGGCTGCCTGAGTACTCTAACCACCAGACTGCAGTGCTGCTGCCTCCTCTGCAACAAGCTCTCAAACATTTTATTGCTCACCTGTTTGGGAGACTTCACACATTCAGCATTGAGGATTACAAACCTACTGAGAAAAGAGAGGAAGGGAAAAGGTGAAGGAGGAGTTCAGCCAAGAGTGAAATACTCAGGAGGTGTTGGAGCCTCGGGCCGGGCCTTGCCAAGGTTACCCAGGTCCATCCCAGACCACGGGGGAGGCAGGCAGGTTCTTGCCCATGCCAGGAGACCAGGGAGGGATGTCTTGGATCACCTATGGGAGTCTTGGGATGGCCAGGATGACTAGTATGGAACAAGCAAAAGACTGTGCCAGGTACAGGTAGGCCTGATGGACAGCTTGCTGCTGTGCTTAAGATTGTGAACTGGAGGTTGAATCAGGACTGAGAGTCTCCTGGATTCATTTCTCAGTCATTTATTCAGATATAATTGCCTGTCTGCCTGTCTTAAAGCTAATGACTGAATGTGAAGATTCCCAGTTAGGGTTTGTGAGAAGGTAATTACATTGCAATCTCACTGTATGACTATTCCTCGAATGAAGATAAACTTGTTTGAGTAGGTCTGCACATCGCAGGAATCAGTTGTATTACAGAGCCCAGGCATGGCAGGGGAGATAAGGAATGTTTTTGCTGCTGCTTTTTTATCTGCTGACCTATTAAAAGCTTTTCTGTCTGAAGGGGGTGAGGAGCAACCAAAGGGGTTAATCTCACAGCTCCTCACCCCTGATGAACGAGATTTAAGTCTCCTGTTGAGACTTGATCATTTGGTTGGGGTTTAGTGGGTGCTGTTAACTTCTTTTCTAGTAGGAGCTCGTTTGCCTTGTTGAGATGCCCTGAGTTGAGCTCCACTTCCATGAGACTGGCAAATTTTACCCAAGAGGGACCCCGAGACAGTGTGAAGGGTATTGCAGATCCAGACAGAACTAGAGCTGAAGCTTGGGAAGAAAATCCTGACCTGGGGAAGCAGGGCGGGGGCTGCAGCACAGCACCCATCAGCGGGACAGGGGAAGCAACAGGCTATTGCTGTGAGGTTTTGGCTATTTGCAGGACTGTATATCGGCTGCTTGAAGGGGGTGCTCCCAATCGGCATCCAGGTGGTCTGTGTAGAGGCAAAGCATGCTGTCCCTGTGGGTAAAGTCTGTCTCTGGCCGGTGTTATCAGAGCCAGCAGATACACAGAAATTCACCCTGCTATTGCAGAGCAAATTAACGTGGAGCATCTTCTCCAAACATCACCAAGGACCTAGTAAACTCCATCGGTAAGACACCCTTCCAGGCCTGATTAGGCTGGATAAAACCCTCTTCCATGTTCAGGAAGAGTCCCTTGCTTTACAGGACTGTAGAGTGGTGGGGGTCTGCACGAGAAAACACAACTGAGTTTCTCACTCTGGCCCTGCACTGGACAGAACTGGGGTATAAAGCAACATTTGGGATTGCATCATTTACCAGCAGTCTTGTCACCTAAGGCCGCTTCTGGGTAGCATATATTCAACTGCTTCACACGGTCACGGCCCTACTGCGGCTTCTGACAGTGCCTCAGGTGTGCTGGCTGTCCCGTGGGCATGGGAAGGGACACCTCCACTCTCTGCAGGCTTCTCTTGTTCTGTTACTTTAAAGCTCTCACCCTTCCTCGCAGCGCAAGCCAATGCACTGAGATCATCTCTCGGTCCCATCTAGCTGTTAAACCCCCTCAAATCTTTCTTGCTCAGCAGCACTTCATATAAATCCAGTAATGTGCGTATCACTTTGGCTGCCAACTGCTTTTGGGTCAGGAGGGAGGGGGCTGCAGGGGAGGGGGGGGAGGGTTATTATTACAGTCACTGTTCTGTTTCCCTAGGGGATCCCAGGAAAACCGCAGGCTGCCAGCAAACATCTCAAGGATGGAGGCATGTTGGGGACCCCTGGGAGTCAGCTGGCAAATTTGATGCACTGGGTATGGATTAACAACCCATTAGGGCAGGGGTTTGGGGCTGCGTTAAACAAATCCTTCCCCTCAGCCTTCGCAAACGCTAGCGATTGTTGCCTTAAAGCAACGCAAAAGCAAGACAACTTCAGCGCAGGGACGGTGCTTAAGCATCAGGCTCACACCATTAAATATCAGTGAGGGCTTAAGGGCATTGCACAGCACTTCCCTAAGGGAGATAAATGATTTCCTGGGATGAACCCAACTGGCCCGCTCTGTGCTGCATTTGCTTGATGTTGACACGGCCAAAAGAACACTCTTTGGCATGAATAAAACATGCTTCTTGAGTAGCAGCGGCAACTAGTTTGTCAGGAAGAGCCCCTGACTATGACAGGGCAAAATGTGTGAACCCGTCTTTCAAGGGATGGCTGCCTGAGCAGCTTTGAGGAGCTGTGTAATCACAATTACCCCCTTTCCTGCTGTAGCAGGGGATTTATCCTGGTGGAGAAGGAAAGACTCATCTGATTTTTCTGTCTTCTGAAGTAATCATCCAGAATTGGTGGCAAAACCCACCCTGGGGAGAGGCATTTTGCCCCTGAGGGCCATTAGATCCCCAGTGGGGTCATGACCTGTTTGTTGGAGGTCCTCAAAAGGTGACTGAGAAATGCATATTCAGATATGGAATACAGGAATCGCCGGCAGGATCCTTCTTTTCACCAGGGAAAACTGAAAATGGAAAAGAAGTGAAAGTTTCTGCTTAAAGTGCAGACATTTCTAGCTCTGGAGTCTAGCTCTACCACTGGCTTCCAGCGCTAAATTGGGGTGAGTCACGTACCTGCTCCTTACTTCAGTTTGCCCACAGATCTGCATCCTGGAGCGTTAACTTACAACTTGAATGTCTCAAATACTTTGTGACTTTCATATGGAGGGTTTTAAAGGTGTGGGGGGGGGGTGGAATAAATCACTGTTACCACATATTTGGATGCAGATTGGCAGCACATTGAACCCAGTTCCTAGTTCCTTGAATTACAGGAGTATGTTGTGTTGAGATGGAAAAGAGAACGGGAGGAAACGGAAAACTGCTGCTGCGATGCCATAGAGCGCTCAAACATACACCTGGCATTAAGGCATTGAAATCAACCCTGCTGACATGGGGCTACAGGTGATTAAGAAAATTCTAATGAAATATTTGCCTCCCAGAAAACACCGTTTTATGCAAAATAAAACCTTTGCAAGATGAAACCTTTAATTTACAGATCAAACAAAAATAGTCCTAATAAAGCAGTGTGGCACAGCTGGAAAATTCCGATCTGATTTGTCAAAATGAATATTAGTTTTCTCTTTATATTTGTAACTTCATCACTTGAACTGTGGTTTGCTACAATACTGTAATAAAAGGAGGTCGCTATGAAAAGTCGTTTTTTTTTAAAAAGCAAGCTATTTACAGTACTTCCATAAATCAGAGGTATCGGTGTGAAAACTTAATTCCAAACACTCTCAGTTTTCTGAAACTTGAAAATGTTGCCACAGTTCTGTGTGATTTGTATGGGAGGGGCGGGGAGAGTGGCAGCGAGAACTATAAATCCTAGAGAAAAGGGAAATCTTCCTACCTGTGAAAACAATGAAATTCCAGGTTATGTTTTCTGGAGAAATATTGGCTTTTGCATTGCTCCTCGGTGTACCAGGCGAGATCAGGAGGCTGCTAACCCTTCTGTGCCTTGCTCTTCAGTGCCCGGCTTCCAAAAGAGGGGTTTTATGATTTGCAAGGGGTTTAAATTGTGAAAATGTTTTAATATCACTGAGCAGGCAGCTGAGGAAAGACTTGATCAAAGTATAAACAAATTCTAAGTGCCTGAATCAGGAGAATGACACAAACTAACCCACCCCTTAAAGTGCCTGTGACCACAAACCACATCACTGCAGAAAAGGAGACACACTTTTCTTTTCTTGTTCTAAGTCATAAAAATTACTTACCAAGGTGACAAATTTATGGCTGCAGTAATTACATGATTACTTTATTATGTGGCACCAGTGTGAGAAAATATATATTAAAAAGTCACTTACGTCCAAACCAAAAAGGCCGGCAAAGAATTATTGGAGGCAGTAAATAAATGTGACACGTACAATTATTTACTTGGTTGGAAGCTAGAATTTCAGATTGAAAACCAGCAGTCTTGTTCAAAGGCTTCAGGTGGTGGTGGCAGCAGGTTGGGCTGGGGCCTGTCTGTCCCTGCTGCAGTCCATGGGTGGAATGCAGCTTCTGGGCGAGCGGGTGGTGCGACCTTACAGCATCAGCCTGGTTTGACCGTGAACTCTCTGGGACAAATCCAGTCCTTGGGGTCTGTGCCATAACAGAGTCCGGGGTCCTGGTTTTTCACACTGGAGAGGGAGGCACAGCAGCTTGCTGCTGGTTCACTGTCCTCCCAACCTTCCCCTTCTCCCAGCAGGAGCAAGAGGAGGAAACCCAGCTCTGTCTCAGTTCTGGTCCTCTCCTGTCTCGCTTTTCATCAGGAGAACAAAACCAGGCTTGGCCCTCCTCAGAGGAGAAAGGTCCCAATTTGGCTGCACATCTGACAAGCTTTGAGGCTCCCAACAAAAAGACAAATCTGACTGAAATGACTTCAGGTTTATCATATTTGGCTTTTCCAGGGTGGCACAAACTACACTGGTGAAAACGCATCCTGCAAACACGAACTACCAGCTTATAGACCTGAATGCTGGGAAGCAGGTCAGTGAGGACCAGGAGGACCAGGGGATGTGGTGGTTGGAGCAGAGGAAAGGGGGTCTCTGGTTGCTCACCTGGCCCAGCTCTGAAGCACATGCTGTTCCATGGCAGGGCAGCCCTGTTTGTGGCAGGGCTGGGCCTTTAGCTGTGGTGCAGTTTCACACTGGTGATGGCAGCCTGCCCCTTAGTGTCTGCACAGTCCTCGGAGCACTCGAGGAGAGTGCAGTTACAGCTACGTGCGGTGACACGTTAATCTGATCTTTTTTTTTTTTCTGTTCTCATTCCATTGTTTCTAAAAAGTGAGTACTTCTCTCCTAATGCTCAGTTCTACCTTCACTATGACCCTCCAAAGACATTCTGTAAAGCTTTGAAAGCGCTTCTGATCTCTCACAGCAGCCAGCTTCATTTGTGACTACTATTAAATAGCAGCTTTAAGACAAAGTCATTGAAAAATATGGGAACTTGTGATTTTTTTTTTTTCTAATTTACTAAGATACGTAATCAGGGTTCTGAGTGCTTCCTTTATAAGATGAGGTTTTCTCAGGGACTTTATGCATGAAGTTTATACTGAATCTCTTCATTTCATGAGGGGAAACCAAGAGCTCTAAATCTGATCCGAGAAGGTTTTAAAAAAATGTATAAAAATAATAACATCAATAGCCTCTGCAAGGATATTAAGCTTGTCCGTCCTCGTATTTCTCTTATTCTTTGGGCAAGTGAGGCACTGAGCGAGCCAGTATCAGTTCCTACTCTTGACACCCACACGATGCCCTGGCTCAGGCTCCCAACCTCGCGGGGAAAGCTTTAAATCTTTCCCCTGCCAAAAACTGCCTTCTTTTGGAGGCAGACTCCTGGAAACCCTTGTCCTGATGGCGAAGTTAATTCCTAAACTTTGCCTTAACATACATCCAAGTCTATTGCTTGAGCTTAAACTAAGCCGACAGATTCTGTCTTCAATGTATGCGCAAAGGCTTTGATTTCAAAGGAGCTGCTCAGTGTGTGTCTAGATGGGCAGAGAATCGAAAAATTCACAGCGGTGTCGTGGTGAAGATGCAGACGGTTGGGCTGCTGATCTCTTCTTCTGGATCTTTTTATTGCCCTTTTATGGTGGTTTCACATGGTATTCTTTTTTTTTTTTTTTTTAATTCCTTTTTTAGGGGGATTTGCTTCATTTGTTGATTATCCGACAAAATAAGACTCCAGGTAAGGGTGGGGATGCTCTGGAGGCTTTGGTCTGGCAGACGGCAGCCAGGGCATTGCTCTGATGCTGTTGATGCCTCACAAATGCACCGTGTCCTGTCACAAACAGGCAGGGCCGGGACCAGAAAGGAACACCGGGTGGCAAAATCCAGGGAGAAGGCTGTGGGAAGCTTTAATTACCTAGATTGCCCTAGGAGGTCCCAAGCGCCCCAGATACTAATTGCTAATAAATGTTCATGCTGAGTAGCTTTTATTTTTCCAGTGAGATAGAATAACAGGGAAAATATGTGAAAGTCCCTGGACTTCAAGAGTGTGTTTTTCTTTCATTTATATTTACCTAATTATGCTGTCATGGACTGCTGAAAATTATACCCTCGCCCCCTTCCCCCACCCCAAAAATGACCAAATAAACAGAGCAGTGACTCCGACTGTGCCAGACAACACAGTTGTCGATAAAGGAGAGATGGAAGGGATGGTTCTGGCAACCCAGCACCACCAAGCAGTGGCCCTGGGGTGAAGGACCTGCATCCAGCCCCAAAGCTCACAGTCCCATGCCCCTTGCCATAAGCAGTGCCATGCTCCGCAGGCAGATCTGTTCAACGCCTTGAGGAACTCATGGTGTGAGAACGAAGAAGGTAAACCAGCGGATTTATTTGGGATTGGCTGTGTTTTCTGGATGGTAGCTTGGCTGTTCCTTCATAACCTCCTGGCAGCGTGCCACAAAGTGGTGTTTTATAGAAGCTCTTGACAAGTAACATCTAACAGTGAAGATGACACCTGGGAAGTCAGTGGCCAGTCCAGCCTAAACCACGACAGCAGCCCATATCTCCGCCATGTAACGCGTTCCCGTAGCTAAAAGGACCACTGACACGGGACAGACCAAGCCGAGGGAAACTGGGATGCTCTCAGAGCTGCCATCCAAGCTACAGCCCATGCCTGAGTTGCATCCCAGTTGTATGTGAGGTGCCACCTCTTCTCCGGTGCTGTGTCTTGTTTATTTGGCAGGAGAATGAGCTCTGGCAGGTCTCTGTACAGCCGATGTGATTTATCTGAAGGTCTTCTCTCCAGTCAGGTGTGCAGTCTCCATTAGCCGGTCAGACTGAAATCATCTGATGAGGATGATAGTTTTGTCAAATTCTGGGTAAGCAGCTCACTTACCTGTGAGTAAGAGCTGGGGCTCAGGCTGGATCCCAGGATCTTCCTGTCATCGATGTGCTTCTAATTTGAATAGATTGCAGAGGAATAATTAAAGTCGTTCTGTCCAATTAAGCTATGGAATGAGGGGGTCAGGCTTCAAGTTGTCAGAGGAGGGAGAGCTCAAGCAAATCATCGATTGCTGGGTTTGTACCTGCTTTGTGCAAGCTCTCGGTGGGGGACCAGGCAGCCTAGTCACGCACTGATTTATTGCTGGAGGAGAGCACGAGAGAAGGAAGGAGGTGCAGACGCGGTTGTGGTCTGCACCACTCAGGATTCTGTAAAACTCCAAGCGAAGGGAGCAGAAGTCGGAGCGGCGCTCTCCCTTGCAGGGCTGCGGTGCCCAAGATGAGACCACACAGTATTCAGATGAGAACTGAAGTTGCACGATTTTGGCTTGTTTAAATTACCGCCGTCTCTGTGTGTACTCTAGCAAAGGCCTCTATCTAACCAACAATGTAGCTGTAATTACAACCTAAACTAATCAGTGGGCGAAATGGCTGTTCCTTTATTGCTGTGTCTGCAGAATCCATTTTTAGTCCATTGTGCTGAGACAATAAATTCCGTAACACGTATCTGCTCTACCTCCGGCTGGGCTGTGGTGGGTGCAGCACCGATGGATGGCTGTGCTGTGTCAGATGGGGACTCCTGTCCGTAGGGTGATGCTGTCCTCTGAAGGCAATGCTCTGGCATGGCTCAGTTATGATGGATACACAGAGGCATGATCCTGCATATCCCGTTTCCTGAGAGAAATCTCTCTTCTACCTGAAGACCTCGTTAAAGTGAGCTGGTTGAACAATTACCACAAGTATGGCATGTCCTCTTCCAGAGGGATGTGGAGATGTGGAGATGGGTGTGCTCTATCACAGGGTGAGGATGGATGTTCTCTCTTCAAAAGATGTGCCCCGCAGGGTATGCCACGCTCCAGTTTCATTTTCTCCTAGTTTGCAAAGAACATGACGGGCCAAGCTTCTGGTTTTACAGGAAAACACAAAATCTCAATCTTGACCGGGATTTTCCTGTGTTAATTGGGTATAAAATACTGGGTTTAGTCCTCCGTAGTGTGGATGAATCACAGTTCCAGCCCAGGCGATCGATTTCCACGTACAAACATAGCCTAAGGTCTCAGGATTTCCTCCCTTTATTGCAGCTCTGGCCAATTTTGTTCTTGAGATAGAACCTGATGGAGAAAGGAAATGTTAAATTTGTGTGGGAGGTGACTAGGTCTTGTTCAGAGCTGGGCTGAGGGTTTTGCAGGCAAAGCCCTAATTGCCGCTCCAGTGATAAAAAGAAAGCATAAGCGCATCGCATTGGCTTCAAACCCAGTCAAAAGTTAAGCTTGTTCTAAAAGAGCTCATCTAATCTACTTTGTGGCCTTTCTCTTGCCAAGACCAGGATGATAGCAGCCCACCTCAGTGCTATATATATTCTTTTTTTGCCGTGCCACATTTCGTATAGGTGACAGCAACTGAAGTGGCCGTGCAGGCAGGCTGGAAATGGCATTGCAGACTTCTGCCACATTGCCCATGGACCTCTGCCTTGTCCTGAGAAGGTCTTTTTCGATTTGTGGAGTGAGATAATGCATCTGTCTAAATATTTGCGTGATTTTCTTCAATGCAACTAAGAATTTCTTGCGAGCGTTGCAGGGTTTTCTCTCCCCACAGCCGGGCGAGGTGGGGAACGCTGTTATTCTGCAGATGGACGGGTGTAGTGGTACCCACTGCATCGTGCCGATGCAAAGCACCATCTTGCCTGGCCGTGCCTGCTGTTGAGGGTAATCCGCCTGCAGGATGCTGCTGCTTTATGGATCTTCCACACAGATCCGCTGAAACGGCTTCATCTGTCGGAAAAATTCCCCCAGTCACCTGGGGCTTTGTACTTTGCTGAGATGAAGCTCCGCCATGGAGGAGCTGATGGTCCCATCGGCTGCAAGCCAGGCCCTCGCCTCTTCCCTCTTTTTTGGGAGCCCTTGTTGCCATGTGCTGCCCCTCAGCCACTGGTACTTGGATACTGTCAGCACATCCAGCGCTATACTGCATGTTTTAAATAACATTTAAGTCAGCAGAGCGTGTGGTATGGTAACCACAACTGTGTATATCACATAGGTCTATAAATACAAATGTGTGTACGCATATATATAAAGAGAGAGGGAATAGATTCGGTGTGGAAGAGTACAACGAGCAGTGGGAACAGTTAAAATCCAGTATATTGAAATCGATTTAAACCACAAAGCGCAACAGGAGCTATTACAAACACAACAGTTAGCTATCGCAGCCCATTTTGAACGGAGCTTTAGGAAAACCTTGCCCGAGTTTCGTTATGCGCGTGTGCCACGCAGCTTAGGCGATGTGTATCCGTCTCTGAAAAGCCTTGGTATTTTTTCCACGTGCTCCCAGGCAGCGCCGGGGCGCAGCGCCGCAGAAGCAGGCCTGGCACCGTATTGGATTACTAAAGCATTCCAGCCCCATTCTCACCCACAGAAATGGTCTGGTTCCCTGAAAAAAATTAAAACCACTTCATTTTATTTCTCTTCTTGCAATCCCCCGTCCACACACACACACACACCCACCCCACTCCGCCTGGCTGGGCTCTGCCACGGGGACGTGCGGGTTTGCAATATTGCTGCTGATTAGCCAAGCTCACTAATGACACAATACGCAAATTACACGTCTCCCTTCCTAATGAATTGGGATTGATGGTGATGCAGAAGCAGCAAGAAACCTGTCAGGGTGACTAGACCGCTGCTGTCCCCAGGACAACATAACATGGCAGCGACCTGCATCCCTTTGGGTAACCCTGTGACGCCTGACATGGTTTTTCAGCCACATACAGTTTCTGAGACCTCATTCTTCTCCTTTCCCCTCTCCCTTTCCCTTCCCCTCCCCACCAAGCCCCGTGCTCCTGCTTCAACCCTCCTCTACGAGAAGGTGCTGCCCAGACTTTGCTGCAGAGCTATTAAGTTCTTTTAGTTTCCCTGTGGATCCTATTAGCCAAAGAATTTGCTCCTTTTTTCAGGGTTCTTTTTCATTATTTTAAATGAACACACTTCAAAATATGTATATATATACGTTTGCTTTGAGATGAAATTTCAGAGCTGAGGCTGTGCGCACGCACTTCTGCCTCTTTCCACCTCAAAGGTTTTTTTTTATATACATACATGTATGAAAAATTGGTTACTGAATTAAATTCCCTCTGTGGACTAAGTTCCCTGAGCAGGCTGCTCCGAGCAGATTGAGTGCTGTGGCTCTTTCCCCAGCCTCAGAAGCCTAGTTTCACGCCGATTCTCCTGTACCGGCAGTTTCTCCCCAGCCCCTCGGCGGCGATGCCGGCTGCCGGCCAGGCTCTGCATTGGAGCGAGGGTGCAGGGCTCGGCCAGCTGCCTCCTCTTGTAGCCCAGGGACTTGAGCCTGTGTGCAGCCCTGCCTGGTCAGCGGATGGTCCCCTTCCCCTGCTGAGGGGTCAAACACACACCAGTCTCTGAGGATCTGTCTGTAAGCATAAACAGATTTATTTCCGTGGCTCTTCCATCTCAGCCCATGTGTAGGGGCTCTCAGGGCGGCTTGGTGAGCTCCACGCAAACCCCAGCATCCTTCCACCACTCACCTTCTGCCATGCGATCCAGTCCCTGTCCCGTCTTTGTCCTCCAGCCCTGTGCGTCATTACATGGTCTCTCCCCATCGCATCTCCTTCCCTCGCATCGCAACCCATACACCTTTCCCTTCTCTGCCTTCCCACGTGTCCCATCTCCTCTGCAGCCTCCTCTCCCACTCCTCCCTTCGTCATCTGCCAAGGCTTTGTGGCACAAGCAGGGCTTTGCGTTCAGGCTGACTGCTGCTGCCTATCCACCCACAAGAAAGGTTTGGTTGTGGTGGCTTCACAAAGCCCTCTTTCATTTTCGAGCAGCAGAGGGAGGCTGCACTTGTAGATCTGTCTGGCAAGCCACTCCAGAAGGCGTTTGTAAGAGGCAGACACGTTGCCAAGAATCTCATTATACGTCCTGATTCGCGGCGTGGTCCAGCCCTGAGAAGGATGCTCTCCAAACAGCCACCCCATAGACCACATGCCAGGATTTCGCAGCTGAAGGAGATGCTTCTGCAGGGCCGAAGGGGACGGCAGGGACCTTGGGGCCTCGCCAAGAAGCTCTGACTCACAAACCTCCGGGAAGAGAAAAGCCACTGCCCAAGGAGGGCAGAGAAGAGGTGTGGGAGGGATGCGGGAGGGGGATGGAGAGTCCGCACCAGGCTTTGTGCACCGCTCGGAGCGAGCTGGGAGAAGGCTGCAGGAGTTCAGCCAAGGCAGACACCCAGACGGGGCAGCCATCATCAGTAAAACTCACAGCTCAGTCTCTCTGTCTTGATTTAAAGAATTTCCACACGGCCAAGAGCTGGAGTGTGGAATTGCTCTCCCGTGAATGCAGCTACTGGCAGCCTGGCTGGGTCCACTAAGGGGTTAATGTCAGGTTACAGTCAGAGATCCATCTCCATTTCAATGCTTCGTTAATAATTTTGTGGCGAAACAAAGCAAAACCATCCAAGTTTGGTGACAATTTTCCCACAGTCATACGCTGCTCTGATTCATTTTCGTCCACAGATTTGAGTGGTAATGGCCTGACCACAGAACATTTCCTGGGGATTAATCACTGCTGGGAAAGGGCTGCAAATGCCGAACTGTGCTCCAGGTGCCCCCAGATTCTCCTTCTTTGTCAAGAATTAGCCGGTGGTGAGGTCACTCCTGCTCTGACTTCGCTGGTGCAATTATAAACCAATACATGCTAATTAACAGCAGTGTTCAGACATCAAGGTGCCGTGCTCGCAGTAAAAGCCCATCTCCTGCCCGGGCTCAGGCTGTCTCTGCTCCTGCCCCGTCATTCCCAGCCATATGCTGTTTGCGGAGCACGTGTGCCCTGGGCACCGGCAGGCTCTGGCGTCCTCAGGGAAACCCCTTTTTTTCTCCCCTCTGTTCCCTGTCCCTCTCTTTCTGCTCCACGACACCTGGACACCGGAGGTGACTGATGGATTGATGGATGGATCAGGCGTTTCTTTCCTTTCCGAAGCCTGCAGAATATCCCCTGGTTTTCAGACACCCCGCTTTCCTTCCAATGAATGAGTCAAGCCTGGAAAATAAAGTCCCAGGACATCATTCAAGCAAATGCCTTTTTTCCGTGCGCGAATAAGAAATTCCTGGTCAGAGCCGGTACGGGAAGGGGTGGCTCCCCTCACTTGCCTGACGTGCTGGGCTGGGGCCAGAGCTGGCTCGGGGTGACGTTTGGCTCTGCAGGAGCCCCCCGCAATGCTCCCTGCACAGCAGAGAAGGTGCTCGGCTCTGGTACCTCCATCCCTGCTTGCCAGAGCCAGCGGGGACGGGTTTTCCCCCGGCACAGACAGTGATATGGGTCGTTGGGGAATTTCTGGGGCTGGTCTGTGGGCTCCACATGGACTGAGCGAGGCGGAAGATGCGTTGGCTCTGGTTCCTCGGCACTGCAAAGCTGGGAGATCTCCCTCCATGCCTCGCAGGCCTGCTTTCTTTCAGAGCCCCGGCGAGATGGTCTCTCCCTCCTGCAGGGCTGATTGAGCTCCACTGCTGCCCCCCCACCCAGCCCATCCCTGCGCCCCTCCTGAGTTTCACCTGGACAGGCAGCTGGGTTCCCCATTTCCAGCTGCAAAGAGAGATGCGTTTTTCCAGCTCAGGGAATTATTCATTCAGGTTTCGGTCCAGTTCATCATGGAAAGAGCAGCCGCTGGCAAAAGAGCTCTCCATCACTCCCGGATGATGCGGGACCCCTCACTGGGTGCTGCAGCAACCTCTCCAGCCGTGGGGGTGGGCACGGGTGCGCTGGGGGTATCAGGAAGCCTTACGGGAATGGGTTCCCCACGCTGCCATTTTCTGCCTCCCACTGGATGCAACGTGCAGAAATAGCCCGAGAAAAGGAGCCCGCAGGGTATTTCTGAGCTTCTTTCAGGCTCGTATTAAAATATACAAATGCCGGGGAGTGGGGGGAAGCAGATTTCTGCAGGTTTCCAGCCGGCTGCAGCGCAAGCACCAGCCGCCACAGACAATGGCCCCAACGCCGCTTTGGCTGGGGCCGGCGCTGGTTGGGGTTCCCCACTGCTGTTCCCATTCCCCGTGCCACATGTCTGCAGCTGGCTGCCGGCCACCCTGTCTGCGAGGAATGAATGCAGCTGAGTTTCCTACCCTGGCTCTGCCAAATATCTCAGGGAAGGGGGAGCCGACTAATCCCCCCCAAAAACCTTCCCTCCCCTGACTCCTCACCCACCAGACCAAGAGCCGACCCTGCCCGGCTGCTGCGGGAATGGGTAGGCTGCAAGATGGAGGTATAATTCCCATGTTTTCCTGCCTGCTTTATCCTGTTTTGTACAGTCTAGAATTAAACATCTGCCTTTTGAAGACTCCTTCTCATCGCCTAGAAGATTTCCCGGTGCTGTGTCCCCTTTTAATTCCCAGCGGTGGTGCTGCCTCCCATCACCCTTTCAATTTCCAGGGCATCCCAGCACATCGGTACTTGCATCCACCTCTTGTGCCACGTCTTTGAAGCTGATATTTCGTCTCCCTGCATGATCAGATCTTTTATTTCTGATTAAAGCTGTCAAAGAAACAGTTTCCTGCCTGGTGAAAATTCATATTATTATTTTTTTTTTAAAAATCTGCATTGGGCTAAAATGCAAAAATATCCTTTTCATTGACCTACGTAAAGGAAAACAACATCGGTACAGGTTGGTCCCAACTTTTCATCTCTGCTGCAACCTTTGCCTTTCCTCATTCCATGTTTTTTTGTTATGATTGGCATATTTTTGGAAACATAAGCCCATGTTAAATGGGAAGACAAGGAAATTTTCATTTTCAGAGTATCAAAACAAAATCCTCCTGGCAAATTCAAAGGCAGTTTTGTTTTCCCCCTCCAACTTTTGTAATTGAAATGCCCCATCAAAACCTATCCCGTCCTAGGGAATGAATAAATAAATGTTCCTGTTTTGATCAAGCAAGAGCAAGAATCATTATTAAATTCCCGGATAGCATCACATCACTCAGGGTATCAATTATCGACACCTCAGCAGACAGCACCCTCCTGCTTTGCACATTCTTAATAGTACAAACTTCTCTGCGAACAATAGGACTAAAAGGGAAAGAGGAAAGGACAAATTAAAAAAGCATGCTGTGAGCTTAAACTAAAGGCTTGACACTGTCAGCACAGCCCATATGGAAAAAATAGACCTTTTCCATGGCATGGCAACATGTTTCTTCATAAAGGGGATTGCACACACATGTAAAATATATGTGCGGATGAGGAAAGTGCACATGTAATAGATACTGCATCACTGCGGTGCCAGGTAGTTTCGAGATTACGAAAGCTGGGCAATTTGGTGCAGATATTTTATAGACTGTTGCTTCAAATAGCTTAAATATATTGTGTAAGAGAAGATAGCCAAGGCAGTAATGTTTGCAGCCAGTCTTGTTAAGGTAATGAGGAGGGTAACTGAATCTCTAGGCTTTGAGGACAAAGTAGTTTTTCAGGGGGTTAAAAAGGGGTGTATTTCCCAATCATGCCTGGCACGGCGGCCGTGTGATGGGGGATGGGGATGGCTGGCTCCGGTGGGATCACCAGCACTCGCTCCACCAAGGAGTAGGACCGTCGGAGCCACAATGGTCCCCTGGGCTGTTCCTGCTGGCCCACACGGAGCCGTCCACCCATCACCCTGGCTCAGACGGACACGCACCATTCCTCGGTGCCCAGCTGCAACCGGGAGAAAGCGCTTGGAGGAAAGCAAAGTAAAACCCTAAGGAACCCGGTCAGCCGCTCGGTGTCGGGGTGTGGGGGCGCTGAGGAACCTTTTCCCAAGTCTTTGCCCCATCACCAGCTCGCCCCTGTCAGGTTTCTTGACCCAGGTGACCACAAGGCAGCGTTCACAACTTCTGGGTTTAATATACATATTTATAGTACATGTGCATTTATTTAACAGGTCTGGCCCAAACAGCCGGCTTTTGCCAAAAAGAGACAATCATCCTTCATTTCACAGCTGTGACATCATCAGGTCATATTTCACGGATATGATGTCACTACTGCGCAATATGACTTTTTATTTTCAAAAGGTTTTTATTAATGCTGAGGTTTTTTGGTTTTTTTTCCTCTGGTCTGGCCAGAACATCTGGAGCCGGGAAACTTCAGAGTCCAGAAATATTCACAAGATGTAGCAGACAGAATTACAACCCACAATATTTCTTTGAGCGAAAAGAGAACAGATAACAATGTGGGGAACCAGTAGTCACAACTAACTGCTAAAAAATCAAAGCACAGCGGAGCGTGGGAGGGAGGCAGGAGGTGCGTCGGAATGAGGATGGATCCTTGGCCATCGATGAGCCTGTTGGGGTGACACTGTGGGAGTGGGACACCTGGCCAGGGAGGGGACACCGCAGAGCCACACGGGCTGAGCACAAGTGGCACCTTGTCTGTCCCTGTTTTTCCAGAATAAAAGCGGATTTCCTCCCCTACAGCTTCTCAGATAGCGGAGTAACCCAGAGAAGGTGGGAAAGAGGGAGGGGAAAGGATGCTGGGGAGAGTGTGCCTGAAGGGAGAGGCTCCACTGGCCAGACAAAAGGAAGTGGGGAGGTGGGACAAAGCATCGGTGAAGGTATGGTGGGTGAGGGCAGGGTTTGGATGTGATGTTGCTCTGCAGGGCTCGGAGGCAGCTCCCGCGGTGCTCAGGTGCAGGGTGACCATTCCTTGGGCACCCTAGCCGGGAGCCGCATCCCGCATCCTGGGCTTTGCAGCGGCTGCGGGGAGCACGTGCCTTCATCCCGCAGGACCTCCCGTCTGCGGCGAAAGCTGTGGGACGTGCAGAGCCGAAACAAGGTGCTAAAAGGACTTGGGTGACTATTCATCTGGAATCTCTAATTAATGTATTCCAGCTGCATCCCTTTTGGGTTCCCTTCCCAGCAGCGCTCGTGCAAGCGAGCACAAAGAGTCCCAGACAATAGATGCAAAATGCTTTTTCCATAAGCCTTCGCAGCAGAAGCCGGAATGCAAAAACGTTGCTGTCAGGGGAAAATACCACGTAACTGATGTGACCGCGCGCAGCCTGTCCCCGACTCCAAGCAGCGGGTCACCTACCACGTGCCAATCCCGATAAATGTCATTGCCTAATTCCAAACAATAAATAACGCCCTGAAAATGGCAGTCTTTGTGCCGCCGCGCTCCGTTTCGTCTCGCCAGCAGACGGGCTTGTTGTGAACCGTTTGGCCGGCTGTGCCAGAGGTCTTCAAGCATTGCTGCGCGGGTGGATGCTTCCCACCTTGGTAAATACCCCGGGAATTACAGGGGATGCTCAGCAGACCCGGTGCTTCCTCCCAGGGAGCCAGGGCAGCTCAGGTGGCTTCTGCCGTGGAGAGGAGAGAGAGAGGTTGCGGAATTAAGACTGACAAGCTGACGAGATAAACTGGTCAGATAAAAGGATGACAGAAATAATTTTACACAGCGTTACTGTGAAAAGCTAATTTATACACAGATGAGTCCATGACAGACTCAGTGGAGGGTGGCAGACGAGCGGGGAATGAAGAGCACTTCATTTATTCTCTGAAACAGGAGGGGGAGTATTAGGAGCCACTACCTGGGACATCTCTCTCTCTCTCTTTCTATTTCAAAGTTATCAAACTTTATCTGCTTCCTTTTCTGCAAATTAGCAAGGCCAGAAGAGAAAGAAAAACACTGAATCCATCAACATTCCTGCTTTTTTCCAGGCCACGGGTGGGAAGTCAGGATGATTTTGCAAAACACAGCCTTGATTTTCTCCTGAAAAAAAAAAAAAAAAAAACAAAAAAAAAACCAAACCAGGAAAGCCACCATGTTTTTGCACCACATGGAGCTTTTGCTCTGCTTTTAAATCAAGCCAGAGTCATCGTTTCTCCCTCTTCAGCTTTTTTCAGCTTGGTTGGATCACAGGGAATTGAATGAGCCTCTTCTTCTGGTGGTGTTCAGGCATGGCTGCTGCTGCTTCAGGGCTCAGCAAAGAAATCCTCCCTCATTTTTCCATTCACCCTTGCCTCTGCCTTCCCCTTCCCCAACAGTGCAATGCCCCAGGAGCCTGCGAGGTGCCCCCCGGGCACAACCCAGCCCCTTGCTGGAGATGGCTGCGGGGAGGATGCAGACCCCATGTCCTACATCTGCTGCGTACTCCAGGACAGGTCATAGAATCATAGAATGTGTTGGGTTGGAAGGGACCTTTAAAGGCCACCTAGTCCAACCCCCCTGCAGTAAGCAGGGACATCTTCAACTAGATCAGGTTGCTGATCTAGTTGCCCAGGTCGCCCGGGCACAGTGGAGTCCGTGTACCTGCCCGAGCTTCCCTGCCCCGGAGACCCTGAGGCCGTTCGGGGGCAGCCCCTGCTCCCCTGCTGCCTGGGGACCCCTTTGCAGGGCTGGGAAGCAGAGGGATGCAGGCACCGGCATGGGCAGAATAGGCAGTAAATGATGGAGGAGGGATTTTCATTTCATATTTTATGCAAAGCTGATGCTTTCAGGCCAAGGAGAAATTCTGCGTCCACCCCTCCCCTACAACAAAGGGAGAGGGGGCAGGATCCCTCCCGGGGGGAGCAGCCAGAGAGCGCCACTCCTGTCCTCTTCCCATGGCTCGTCCAGCAACCACAGGGAGCTCCTGGCAAGGAGACCAGCTCTCCTGTGCCCTGCTCGCTTTCCTCGGCCATGGCGAAACAGGCTGGCTGTTCCACAGCTGCCAGAACAATAGTAATAATACTAATAAACCCCCTTCACACTGAATACTGCGGGCTTTTGGCAGGTTCTTCTCACACAATTAGCATTTCTCGTCAAGCGGGGGGTTCACAGATTGCACATGCTGGTTAGTGTTTTGCAGAACAGACTGAAACCAATATGGCCCTCCCTGTACCATCAGCTAAAAGTGGCTTCCCACCAGGATGGGCCCAGCACGGCTTCCACCAGCCCGGCCAGAGGGAGAAGCTCCCCACCGAGCGCAGCCCATCGGGTTCCCCCGAGCCCGTCCCGTCACGGCAGCGGTGGCCAGGGATGAGCTCTCTCGTCTCCCCGAAATACACACACAACTTGCAGCAGCCAGCTCACGTGTGGATAACACATGGAGAGGTGGACAATACCCGCTGGAGAGTCACATGCAGCGTGGTGGCACCTTCCCCACCACACAGAAGTGGTTGGACTACGTGCACGCCTGGTGCAATATGGACATTTTGCAGGACTGGCTTCGGTCCCTTTTAGGGACAAAGATGGTCCTGCAGGCAGCAGCAAAACAGCTGAGCGAGGGGGGAAAGCTCTGCCCCTCCTTTGGTTAGGGTCAGGGGCTGACCTTTTCCTCACTCAAGGAAAAAAAGAAGAGAAGACTGGTGGGGCGCAGGGTGTGGAAAAAGGGTTGTGGCTTACAGAGAGCTCAGGGGTCAGGTCCTCACACACAGGGTTTAGAGAGGGCAGGGTGGACCTCAGCAAGATGCCGCTGCTTATAATATGACTGCTCGTCAGCTTGACGATGACAAGGAATCCTGTGCAGCCTCCGAGCACCGCTGCAAATGCCAGATCAAACAGGCAAACCGTGCCAGAGGCTAGTATCGGTACCTTTAACTGCCCAGCGGCAACGGGCTGGGCACATGCACACCGTTAGTTAGCGCGGCGCGGCTGTGCGTGCTGACTCGTTAAACCAGAGTAACCCAAACTCACACCGCGTCCTCAAAGTGACACTTGAAAACAGCCTTAAACTCTTCTCTCTGCATAGGCTGGACTTGTAAATCTCGCAGAGTAGATGCTGGACTCACATCCACGCTGTTAAACCAGTATAAGCCCATCCAGACAGTAGCGTGCACCGTGATTAATTGCCTTGCTTTAAAACTCCTATTTATAGACAAGCACTACGAGCACTGTGCCAGTGAGAATGTGGTCGGCGAGGCTCCTCCTCCGGCAGCTCGGCAAAGCTCGGCAGCTAATCCCATTAGCCTCCGGCCATCCCCGGGGCCGCTGAGCAGCATCGCCTCCCTTGCCCACACCACCCTGTTACCTCCCCTCCTCACCCCACGGTCCCACCGGGGACCACAGCAGCCTCCCTGGGGCTCGGCAGAGGATGCCAGGGATGCCGGGGCGGCTGTGTTAGATCGCCACAGGGTTAAGGATCTTTAGCCGGAGCTTGGTGCCTCTGGGGAGCTGGGAACAGGACCCGAGGGCACGTGTGATCCTTGACCTCGCATCAGCCTGGAGCTAACACTGGAGTCCGGCAGTGTTTGATTTCCCGGGAGGCTCAGGTACCAGCCCCGGGCTTCTCCGGGGTTTGCCTCGAGTCAGTGCTTGGGAAATGCACTTGCAAAGTTGCTAGAGACCCATTACAAATCCAGATTTCAGCAAGCAGCCAGGCGTGCTGTTTGGGAATGAAGTGTTTGGGTAGCAATGCTCCACATCAAACAGGTTGCTACCCTACAAACATTTTTCTTTACCCTACATTTTTCTTTAAAACAAAAAAAAAAAAAAAGGAAGAAGAAAGAAATCCATTCCACCCTCTGCTTTTACTTTCTCAAAAAGCCCCAGATCTTATCAACAAAGCCTCCTTCCTTTCTGGATGGCCTGCGGGATGCTGAGTGACAGCATGGGGGATGAAAAAGATAGGTCCCTTTGAATGCCCGCGGCTGGGATGCACCACAGCCACTCCCAAGTTGATTTATATAACACAGATTTCTTCTTCCTCTTCTGCTGGGCTGGGTCCCACTCCTGTGGGCTGTGCTGGTGGGTACACGGGATGCTGAGCTCAACCTGCGCTCCCGGCTGAGGATGCAGACAGGAAGCCGGTGCCAAGGGAGGGATGAGGGGTACCACTGCCGGAGAGCATCCTGCATCTCCGCTCTGCCCGCTCCTCCCCTCTGCCCGTAGGGGCCGGGGCGGGGAATGGCGGCTTCTTGACCATGTAGGTCCAGTCAAGGTGGTGCAGAGAAATACCTGGCAGACCTGCCTGCTTGTGGCTTTGTCTCTGGCAGCTCCCACCAGCAGCTTCCCAGCCCTTTCCTGGGCAGCGGAGATCAGGCAGCAGGCAGATCTCCTGGCCAAGAGGCTGCCAAGCTCCCCTTCCCCCCAAAACGGCATTTCCACCCTGTGGGTTTGCGGTGAATAAATATCCTGTGTTTATGCTGTTTGGCTTCAGTGGGATATGAACGTGTTTGGTGGGGATTAATCCCCTTCCCGTACACACACACACACACAGGCTGGGGAAAGCGGAGGGGGAGGGAGCATTTACACACACAAAACAATCCCTATTTGTCTCCGAAGACAGACCCCACTGTTGGGTTTCCTGGGGTCACGCAGCTGCATGAACATGTGGAAAAGAAATGTATCTCTCCTAAGCACTGGACATACATGTAATTCAATATATTGCTCCCATGTGCAAGAAATCCACCAAACTGGCCCCATTTCAAATCGCAGGGAAATAGAGAGTATCGGGGACAGAGGCAAACCCACTCCTAATTCAATTCTTTATTTTAATTCAATTGGGTTGGACGGCGAGAGGCGACGGAGGTCACGCGGGGCTCTCGGGGCACCCGGCGCGCCTGGGCTGGGGGACGCCGGCAGCGCAGGGTGGGGAGCTCCTGCCATCCCTTCCAGCTGCCCGTGCTCATGGTTTCACCTCACCGATGGTGCAACACCACGTCTGACACCACGAGGCACCACGGGGACTGCCAGGTCCTGAGATGAGCCCTCCCGGACCCCAGAGCAGGGATGCCTGAAAGACTCTGCCATTCTCCTAATCCTTCCCCATGTCCTGCCACAGTCAAAAAAAAGTCACCCTGACTTTTGTCTCTCCCACAAGCACTAGAAAGCCTTTTTCCCAGGATTTTGGTCCCCAGGGGTCACCGTCCCCCTGCAGACCCACACCCCAACACCTCTGCTTCACACCTGCAGTTCCCTTGGAGGAGGCTGGGCTGGTCTTGCCAAGCTGGGAGGAGAGCCTATTTGACTTCCACTAACGACACGACGAGGATGTGAACCGCAGTTACCTCATCTGAGCCTTAAATGGATTTTTCCATTAAGAGAGGATTTTTTTTGTCTTGTTTTATTGAAAAGGAATTTGCAGTAATTAGCTCTTACGGGGGATTTCACTGTTCTCTCTCCTCCTCTAAAGCATAAAACACTTATTACAACACGTTGTTTAACGTGATATCCACTCCCAGAGATTTTTCTTTCCTCGTGTGATGATCAAGCCCTGCCTTTGGACTTCAAGGCCCTAAATCTTCCGGCAGACTTGAGCCGTGCCCTGGTCCCCTCTGGCTGCATCCGCATTTATCTTTCCCTGGCAGCCCTCCGCGCAGCTGGAAACGAGAGACCTTGTAAAACAAGGCGCTTTTTTTTTTTTGCCTTTTTTTTAATTTCCCTCTGCTTTGTTGGATTATTGTTGGTAGGAACTTTCCGTGTCTGCTTCCACGGGAAAGCAGCCGCCCATGGCTGAGCCACGGAGAGCAAATTTTCCCTACGAACGTCTACCCCTCCCACCGCCTTCGCCTTTGTTAGCCTGACCTATATTTAGACTGTTGGGCTTCATCTTCCTCCTCGGAGAGCGGGCTGGGAGCAGAGCAATCAATCCCTGCCCACTGGCTGCCGCTGCCTGCACCGTGGAGAGGAGGCAGGGGCTGGCACAGGCAGGACAGCCCCTGCCTGGGGACAAGAGGGGCTGGGGACAGCCCTGCATGGAGGAGGAAGACTGGGGCTCAAGGGACGTGACCAAGCCACCGCCTGGGACTGGGACAGCAGTGGATTTGGAGGGCAGAAGTGAAGGGCTTGGATCCCTGCATCCTCCAGACAGGGTCTTGCAGGAGGAGCCCCCGGGCAGGTAACCGGGGCTGGCACAGCATCCCTGGGAGGGCACAGGCTGTGCCCTGACCCCATGCCCCGACCCCGTGCCCCGCCAGACGGTACCGCTTGTGAGGGGGTCAGGATGGCAGAAATACCCCAGGGGAGCTGGCGGAAGGATGCAGCAGAGGGACAGTCTTATTTTTAACCTTGTTTATGTTTCCGTAACTCTTTGGATGCTCTTCCACATCTATTAATTAATTTAAAATAAGAGGCCTTGGAGGACCCGCAACACTTCACGTGACAGGGCTCCCTCTTCTTGCTCCAGCTCCGGCTGCAATTTGCCAGCGCGGCATCTCACCCAAGGTTGCCTAATGCCGGTACCGAAACCCACGTTGAAAGGAAGCGGTTGGTGGTGCTGGCTCTAGCCACAGCCGCAGATATTGTTTACAACCCACAGCCAAGAAGAAACACCATGTACATACACCTTGTGAGCTTGGCTGTCCGGGACGCTGCTGGGAGCTGGTGACACAGCCCCAGTGCCCGTCCCTGCGGCTGGGCATGAACCAGGAGCCCAGACCTCAGCCGTACTGTCATAGAATCATAGAAGGGTTCAGGTTGAAAGGGACCTTAAAGATCATCTAGTTCCAAGCTCCCTGCCATGGGCAGGGACACGGGTGCCTTCTCTGCAGCGCACACCCAGCAAGATGCAAACCTCACCCATCTCCTTCCAGCAGTCCCCTGGATCCGCAGCCAGCCACCCATCCCACTCCAGCATCCCCCAAGGAGACCCGTCCTGCTGGAAAGCCCCGTTAGGACCTGCCAGCTTGTCCCTCCTGCTCCAGGATGGCAGCAGTCTCCCTTTCACTGCGCTGCCCTGCCGGCAAAATTTTCCTCATACTCAGCGTACGTTTTCCTTTTCTTATTTCCTTGCCTTTATATTACTCATCACAGTCCCTTGGGCTAACCTCAGCAGCCTCCCCTCCCTCCTCCTCAGCATTTCGACTCTAAGGGGACTCACAGATGGTTCTCACATGGCTCCCGCGAGGGGCTGGCCCTAGGAGATGTAGTGAAGTTCTTAATGCAGTTGGGTGTAGTATGTGTTAGCTTCGTTTGAGCGCAAAGATGAAAAACACTATGTCTTATGAGCGCTTATTATTGTTGCTATTATGCAGCCGTTTTAAACTCGCCGTATAAATCATGCCCTCCAGCTCCTTGATTATGTTCCTGGTTCTCCTCTGAACTCTCTCCAATCCATCAGCATCGTTCCAGGAGCGAGTGCAATATCGCAGGTGCAGCTGGGGGAGCTTTTCGCCAAGAGCCTCTCATCCTCCGCGGGTCCCAGCACGATGTCCCGGCCCAGCGGTGCCCGTGGCAGCCCGACTGGCACGTGGGGACCTTGCCGGGGGTGACACCACGGCTGCAAGAGATGCCCAGCCCCAGGCACCACGCCTGCAAAATGATCGTGTTGCCAGAGCGATTTCAGACAATGCTTTGACGTTAACAGCTTCTCTGGTTGCACTGTCATTTCCCATTAGAGGCCTTGGTAACTAGCACTTCATGAGGCTTTGCAGAATAATTTGTATGTTTAATACACCTCGAAAGCCCATGTCGGGCTGCAATTAAGGCAGGGGGGAGGGAGCGGAGAGAAGAGGAAAAGCCTACCTCCCGCTGGTTGCAAAGAACCTGCTGCTTTCTGCAGAGGGCTGCTTCGATCGAGGATGCCAGGGAAGCTGGAATTAGAGGCAAAAGCATAATTTGTCATTTGCAAGTGTAAGCCAAAGAAGGGGCTGGTGAGAAGAGAAATGAGAGACCTGGGAGCTCCTTGGGGGAAATTACCATTTAAAGAGCTGAGCTGGCCCAGCCCGCTGGCAGCTGCGGAGCCGGGCTGGTGGCCGAGAGCCGGGGACATGGGACCGTGTGGGATGGCAAGAGAGAGGGGAGCAAGCAGCCGGACAGCCATCACACAGGTCACTGCGGAAGGGATGCTGCAGCCAGCTCCACGCTCCATATGGAAAATAGGAAATTCATTTTTCTGAGCACCACTAGGCAGCTTTGTTTTTGCCTCTTTTTTGCTTTTGTTATATGCGGATGTTAGAGAAAATAAGCCAGTTCAGCAAAGACCAGCCCGTCCCTGCTCCAGTCCTCACAGGAGCCAGGTTTCGGAGGCATGCACCGGTGTTTGTTAACTCATCCAGTCCGCAAATGGAAAACCACCCTGTGGCAGGGAAGCCGTAGCGCTCTCTTTATTTCACTAAATGCAAAGACTGCGTCACATGAGGAATTATAAACTGCTGGGAGTAGAAAAGTCTTGAGTGAATTATGCAGTGCGAATTATTCTCTGAGCTCGAAACCCATCCAGATTTTGCTGCCAATGGAAGAGAGTTTCCACTCATTTGAGCTCGCACAAGACTGGCACCTCAGCTCGAAGGTGACAAACGCTGAGGGTGACCTGCACGTGGCCATGGGTGGAACCAGATCCACCTCTTCTCCACCAGTGGTCATCACACATGGACCTGCCAAATGTCTGTGGTGCAGGGATGTGGGGAGGACAAGGACAGGCATCTCCGGTAGCTGGGATGCTGCAACTTACCCCGCTCCAGGCAGGAGGGATTACTGCGGGAATAAAGCTGAATCCCCATTGTAAAATTGTGCAGATTAAATATTTTTAAAATCTAATCAAAAGTAGTGGTGTGTGGGAGCCAGGCAGCCTCAGAAACTGTCAGAAATATTCCCTTTTTCCTTAGGGGCTGCATCAGAGGGTGCCAGCTCCTTCCTCGGCATCCTCCTTTAACTGTGTTGGAATTTGCCTCAGGCAGAGCTGAGACACAGTTGTTTCAGGAGCAGATGAGCCATCTTGCAGAGTCCATCAAGAAACCCATCAGCAGCTCAGATGGCTCCTGAGCAGCAGAGATGTGAGACCGTTCAAAGATGCCACCAAGTAAAACCATCCCAGTGTTACCCACCGCTCCGTCCAGCCCTGCCAGGCTCCCTGGGGAAAGGTAACGCTGCTGGTATCTCCGTAAAGTGCTTGTCCAGGTTAACCTGGGACTGGCTGGAGTCCCGCTCCTATGAAGACAGGCTGAGAGAGTTGGGGGTGTTCAGCCTGGAGAAGAGAAGGCTCCGGGGAGACCTTAGAGCCCCTTCCAGTCCCTAAAGGGGCTCCAGGAAAGCTGCGGAGGGGCTGTTTGCAAGGGCATGTAGTGATAGGACGAGGGGCAATGGCTTTAAACTAGAGCAGGGCAGGTTTAGATGAGACATGAGGAAGAAGTTCTTTACGCTGAGGGTGGTGAGACACTGGCCCAGGTTGCCCAGAGACAGGGTGGAGGCCCCATCCCTGGAGACATTCAAGGCCAGGCTGGATGAGGCTCTGAGCAACCTGATCTAGTTGAAGATGTCCCTGCTCACTGCAGGGGGGTTGGACTAGATGGCCTTTAAAGGTCCCTTCCAACCCAACACATTCCATGATTCTATGATTCTATGACTCTATGATTCATCAGCCAGAGATGTACGGCTCCTTACCATGGTCCTGTGCGACTGGGGGGGCTGACCCACACCTGCCCTCACTCAGTGCCCCGGCCTCACCCAGCTTTGCGCGTGAGCGGGCGCCGCTCTGCGGCATCGATGGGGACGAACCTGGTTTCAGCGTAGGCTGCACCACGGAAGATTTGAATGAATGCTTTGATGTGCTCAACTTCCATCACACCCCACATCGTGTGCTCGGCACCCGGGTGTAGAAAATGTAATTTCCACAGTTCATGTTTCCTTTTGCCGTGCTGTGGATGACATCCACATGGAAAAGGGGCATCTTCACTGGGTCCATGCCACCTCTCCCTTCAACGGCAGCTGCCCAAGAGACAGCTCTCCTTATTGGGGCCATATTTTACTGGCACAGGCATGAACCCCCTTCATTGCCGAATTCCCAGCTTTCCAGACCTTTTTCAGGTGATGAAGGGCACCCAGGTATCCTGCTCCCAGCTAGCCCTGCCTCCCCTGAGGGAGATGCTCCTGAGGCTGGGGAGGCTTCAGCAAGGAGCTCCTACCTTTCCCAGCAGAGCCTCTTTCTCCAGCCCAGGGGTCCTCACCAGATCTTGTCTAGATGATTTTTTTTTTCCCTTTGTTCTACTTATGTCTGTTCCTCCCAGTTAATCTCCCAGGGTTGCCCCCCACAAATCCCCCGAGCTGTGATTTACGCCCTTCATATACTTGTAGATAGTTATCATAACTTGCCATGGATGTCAGCTAGCCCAGCTAGGCAGATTTAGCTCTTTTAATCTCTCTTCATAAGTCAATCCCTTCAGCCGCTTAATCATTTTTGTTGTTCTCCTCCAAATTCCCAACGAGATGGTTTGTCTTGCAAGCGCCTGATGTACTGTCATATATTTACCAGGACTTCAGCAGCTTAACACAGGAATAACACTGCGCGGAGGCTGTTTCCTCGCCTGCAACCCAAAGAGTCGTTAAGCTCCTGATGAAATGCCAAGCGGCTCCACGTGTTGCTGGCGTGGGTCGAAGCCCCAGGGCCGGTGTGCTGGGGATGCCTCAGCTGCGAGATGGGATGGAGTTTGGTGACGTTGAATGGCTCCTGTGGGGGATGTATCCGAAAGGGGATATGCCCAAGCTCTGCCAAAAAAAAAAAAACCACTTTCATGGCTAAAAAAGCTCCACCGCTGCAAACCCCCACATCACCCATGGTGGCAAGGATGTCCCTCGTGGTGTGGCACGCTGGCAGAGGGGTGGCACAGCCCAGTCGGGTGACGGTCACCCAAACACCAAGCCCCACGCCACACTCGCTGGGTTTCATCACTCTCTTCTAGGGCAGCCCACGAGAAGGTGTGACGAGGGAGCTGCTTTCTAATTGCTTCTCTGGCCCAGCTTTATTGCGTTTCTTTTAGAAGGGGGAGCTCTGCGGGTGGTGTGCGAAGGCCGGGAAAAGCCACCTGGCCGAGGGGCCCGTCGGAGAGGAGCAGGGCATATGGAAAAAGTTCAGGCAGGCTTTGATCCTGGCGGAGTCGTTCGGAAGAGGACAGAGCAAGGGAGGGAGCACGGGTGGGTTCTGTCCTCGCCCCCAGACATCAGTAAAAATATTTAAGGCTTCATGATCAAAATATTCCTGCTGCCTTTTAATTCCCTGGTTAGCAAACACGCTCATGCTTGAATTTACACCCCAGGAGCCCACGGGCCGTGGGCTGACAGCGTGTCCGCCTGCTCTTTTGATGGAAAAGTCTTCCTCATTTTTTCCAGCCTCCAAAATGCAGAGGGGAAGCCACCCCCACTCTTAAAACCAGGTCACAAACACCCAGGCTGCGGAGGTGGGGGAATAGTGTGCACCTCCCAGAGCGTTGGCACAGAGCCTTCGTGTGCAGGAGTGGGGCGAAGGAAGAGTAAGAAGAGATGTCTGAGCCCTGGAGACCTTCCAGAGGAGGGTTTGTTGATCTGGGAGGCAGGGGAAGACATCAGATGGCTGCCCAGCCTCTCCTGGGCAGAGAGATTCCTCTGATGCCTGTTCCTGCCGTGGTGTTTCTGCCTTCTGTGCCAGCACTGGGATCCTCAGGAAGGCAGAAACTCTTGTAAACAGTGAAAAATAAGGCCAACAGCAAGAGATGAGGTGTGGGTGCGTGGGGGTCTCCGGGGATAGGGGCAGGAGGGCTGTGCAGTATCAGGCCTCTGCAGCGGGTGCGGAGAGGTCTCGGAAGCGACTCAATGCAGTTGGAAGGGAAAAAGGGAGGACTCTGCCCACGCAAAGGGATTTTCAGGGGGTGATTTGTTCTCCCAACCACAGGGACCACAGCACTGCAAAAAGCACAGCAAGTCCTATAGCCGAGAACAAGGGGGCTGGTCCCTGCCCATCCCCACGTCCCAGTCCAGGAGGTGTCCCTGGGGCGCGAGGGGCCCTGGTAGCACCCCAAAGCCGAGCAGACTTCATCTCCTCTTCGGATGGGGGTGATCCTCTGAGCAAACCGGGATTAGGGTTTCACCGACGAGCCCCAGCAGCGCTGGGCTGGCTGGGTGGCAGAGTTTACATTTTTCAATAACATCTCCCTCCCTCTTCCTTCCCTGTTCCCTGATATTTATTATTTCCCCTCATAATGCCTTTTTCATTCTGAGATAAAAAAACCCTCTCCCCCGAAATTGGAAACAATAGCTGCCCAGCCTGCCAGCCTCCGCCGATGGCCTTGCTAAAGCCAAGGGCTGGGTTTTGATAAGCTCCTGTTGCAGCTGACATTTTCTTCTCCCTGCACAAAGTGGACATTTTCATGTCCCTGGGGATGCAGAGGGGAGTGGAGGTGGGTGTCTGACCCCCCAAGGCTGCCCGACCCCCCCAGGTTGCCCCACACCGGGGCAGGAGCTCCATCTGCGCAGGAGCCAGGCTGAATGCACTGTGGAGCATCCTCAGCGCTGCTCTTCCTGGGGTCTCAGCTCTGGGGTCCCAGAGCCACCCTTGATGTGGAAAGGCGAGTAAAAAGCAAAGAAATATAAAAAAATATAAAAAAAATTCTAGTCCAGGAGCCCTGCCCGGGCTTTTCACAGAGGAGCTGTAAGTGATGGGTAATCTCCTCTTTTCCTGGGAGGCTGGAGAGCATTAGGATGAAAACCTTTCTGGAATAAGGTGCACCCAGGTGTAATCCAATAAATCATGTACCACAACATTTCAAATCTGCTCATCAGCACTCCTACCTCCAGAGCTCTGCAAGGATCATTTAACGGAGAGGGGGACAAGGGAGGTCTGGGGACGAGGACCAGTGTGTCCCATCACTGCCAGCGCTCGCTGGAGCATCTGGCCCCAGCCTGCCCTCGGGACCAGGCGGCACACCCCGGGATTGGGAACAGCCGTTGGATGCTCCCCTGCCAGAGCAGAGGGGACCCACTCCAGGGCTGGGTGTGGGATGGAGAGGAGCCCCGGTATGGCATATACTGGGCTGCCATGAGCACCAGTTCTCCGGCTTGGCTGCAACCACCTTGGATGGGAAAAAGCGGCCCCGAGCAGATCCCCTGCAAACCTTGCCGCTGGCTGTTTTGTTTCAGCTGCCGAGCTGTAAACCCGGCTCTCCACCTTCCAGACACCAGTTGGAAGGTGTTGCTGTCCTGAGAGCAGCCAGGACAAAATCCTGATGTGGCGGCAGGACCTGGACGGCACCGACGACACGCGAGGTCTGGGGCTGAGCTGCCGCAGGCACAGTGAGTCGGGACCTCCGTCCCCAGCACCGAGAGGGGTCTGCGGCCAGGGCTTCCCAGGCAAGTGGCCAAACTCAAGAGGGAGCCCAATCCAGCTCCTCCTTTCCCCAGAGCTGGCAGCAGCAGGCAAACCTTCCCTATGGACCAGTGGGAGCTGGGGAACCTGCTCCTTCCCGGACACCCAACAGCCCCCGCTTCCCCAGCCCCTCTGTCTAATGGAAACTCTATCTCTGCAAACACTTGTTCCCTTTATATCTTTCTCCTTCTTTTTTTTTTTTTTTTTTTTTTTTTTATGGGGAGGCCTTGGAGGAGAGGGAAACAGAGGGGGCTGGCACTTCCCCCACCCCCACCCCCCACTCCCTTGTCTCTCCGAAATAAAGGGATGCAGCTGGTGAGGCAGCAGTTTCTGGAGCCGTATGGATGGGGTGAGAAAGTCATTACCTGCCTTGGGTTTCACTGTGGGAATGGCTGCACCTTTCACTGGGAAATGCTTGTGTCTGGGGGGAATTGGGAGGGGGAAGTGAGGGGGAGGTGGGGGCAAAGGGGCAAGAAAAGGTCTGTAAACCAAAAAGGGAAGAAAGAAAAAGAAGGGGATTTTTTTTTTCTTTTTAATTTTTTTTGCATGTAGACATGTAGAGTCTGAAATAAATTACCTGTCTCCAAAAACAGTGCATTAGGAGGAATAATCGATTGAACACGCCACAAACTCTTATTTTATGTCTCCGTAAGCCTGACTGGTGCTGGGGAAGTGGGGGGAAGAGAGAAGCTGTTCTACACAGCAGAGGGGACACTTCAGGGGGATGACTTTTTTGTCTTTCTTTTTCTTTTTTTCTTTCTTCTTTTTTTTTTTTTTTTGTTCCTCTCCTTTCTCATTTTGTGGGTTGTTGGGGTTTTTTTTTTGTTTGTTTCACTTTTTTTAATCTCCCCTTGGGAATTTCCCCTTTGTTCTGTTGGGGGGAAGAGAACTGGATTGTGTTTCTCCTGCTCCTGACTAAAAGAAATGACATCAGCCCCATGTGTTCAAGCATCTCTTCCCTTCTGCACTCCTTACCCCTCCCTGCCCCGAACAATGCTTAGTAATTTAGAGTTTAATAAGGAATTATATTTTTTTTCCCTTATTTGTGATTATGAAAGACGGAAGCTTGGCATGGCGGTGGCCAAGAGGAAGCAGCGGGATGCCTCGGGCTGCTTTCTCTCTGCAGCTGGCAGCGATGCTCGTGGAGCATCCCAACCCCTCGCTGTACCGCTTCTCCGGCACCCCCAGACACCAGCCCATCCACAGGGACAACTTTCCTGCGTCTCTTCACCAGGGCAAACTACACCTGGAGCTTTCCCTAGTGAGATGTCAGCGAAACAGGGTCCTCAGATGGTTGGAGGGCCTGGATTCTGCATCCCCTAATCCCAAGGTGTGGATACCTCCCCATCTCCCCAGCCTGTGGGCGAGGAGCCCCAGGCAGCTCTGAGACCCTCCGGGTTCTTGTAAAGCATCCGGAGCTGGGAGAGCAAGCGCAGAGCTGAGGCGGAGAAACATGAGAACAAAGGGGCAGAAATTAAAAGACAATTTCCAGAGCCAAAAATAAATACGTGAAAAAAAAAAAAAAAAAGCAAGAACACAGCAGCAATCAGGGGAACGTTAGGATTTCTGACAAGTTCCCAGCCTAAGAGTGATATTCGCCAGGAGGGTCATTAACTCCCCCAATGGGAGGAGATACTCAGCTTTTTCAGAAGCCCCTGGGTCATTTCCTTGGGTTTTTCTGCCTCCTTGATGCTCCGTTCCAGCACCCCAATGGGCTGGGTTCGCAGCCGGCTCTGCCCCAAGGGAGTACAGGCTGCAGGAGCAGATTATCCACGCTCCTTTCCCCTTTTGCCCTTGATTTCCAAGTCCTCTAACAGCCACCCGAGGCTGGAGAGCCGGGTCTTTGAGAAAGCAGTGGTGGACCCTCTGGTTCACAGCGATGCTGGAGAATTCGCAGCTGCGATGGGAAGTTCTAAAAGCAACTGCTAAGAGCCGAGGCTGAGGGATGGGCTCCAGCCTCAGGGAGAAGCAGGTCCGGAGCAAGCTTGCTACCGCTTTCTGTAGCAACCAGCACTGAGCAAGCCCCGCGTGAAAACTAATTTCTTCGGTGGACTTTGTCAGAGCAGAGATTTTCCCAGCTTGCTCAGGCCGATGGGCCGAAAAGCGACCAGATTTCAAGGGAACCAAACGTCAGGCAACTTGTGGTTATTCATCTGCGCGTGGATTTAGGGACACGCTCTTTGCCTGGTCTGGAAAGTCCCTCCTGCTGCCTGCGCAGGAGAGGCAGAAGCACTCGGCTTCCCCGAGGGGAGCGCAGCCAGGCAGCTGGCCAGCCTTGGCAATGCGTTGCGAATGCTCTAAATCTCACTAGAAGAACACAACCCCTTTTTCGAGGCCCAAAACTCAAGGTCACATTGCATACCTGGAGCCAGACGTGCCAACCGCAGGTGAGTCAACAGCTCTGGGAAGATCCCGTGCCTTACCCCAAGGTGCCTCATAGGAGACATCATTAACCTTAAGGATTCAGCCGACTCAATCCCTTGCTTGTGTTATCCATAATTAAAGTTGCGCTGAGAAAATAAATCTTGTTCCTCACTAATATGACGGAGGAGCGTGTTAAATTATGGCTCAGTTTATCAAATGATTGCCCAATGCAGCTACCTTCTTTAATAACTTATGATAAAACATGTCATAAAATGATTTGGGAATTAATACCTACTGGATGATGCTGTGACAAACTGCTATAATATGTTTCGCTACAGGAAGGTGCGTCTTCTTGTTTTATTTAAAGAAGCTGCAAGTGGATTTAGTATTCGTGTAAATAAGGGGCTGATTGACAGGTGAGGGCTTAAGAGAACTCGTGGGTGGAAGAAGAGAATTGCCCTCGCAGCTTTGCTGGCATTCCCTTCCGAAACTCCCCAATCCCACGCTTTTCCACTGATGCTTGGTGGATACCTGCACCATTTCTGCCCTTTTACATCCTTTCTCCTGCTTTCCCCTTTCCCCCTCTCCCGCATGCCTCCCTCCAATGACCTCCGGGATGGCAGTAAAGGGGTCCAGCCCCCCAGAGGACCAGGAAGCCCGGCTCTGGGATTGACCTACTTCATCCTCAAGTCATGTTAATAGCTGGAGGTAGGCACCGTGGCTTCCACCTCATCCTCACTTGGAAGCGTTTACAAGTGGTTTGAGACTCCTTGTCAAAATACAACCGTCAGGAACCGTTGAAGATGCCAAATGGAAATGGAGAGAGAGGAGCAAATAAAAATAAAAAAAAAAAAAAGAAGAAGAAGAAAAAACATCCTGTAAAAATATCACTCTGTTACACGGGTCATATTTGATTATCTCCTATGAAAATTGAGTTCTCGGCAGGAGATGTAAATTTTTCACAGTGCAAATCTGCTGTCAGACTCTGCAGGGATTTCCCCGGAGGAGCTCTCATCGCAAGCCCCCTCCTACTCCTTCCAAAACCCAGCAGCATCCTAGGGCTCCCCAAAAGCACCTGCAGCCACCCCACACCCTCCCCAGTGCCCGGCACCGAGGTGGCTCCTCCTGGCAGGGAGAGACGGGGAAAACCCCATCCTGGCAGAGAGGCAGCATCCAGGCAGCCCACCCCGGGTCCGGGCACAGGATCGAGAGGGAGTATTAAGGGGTAAAGATAACCAAGATGGGTTTTTTTCCACCTTTCAACAATCTGGGAGAGTTTTGAGTCACGTTTAACTTCTTGCTTCGATGCCAGCACCACGCAGCCCGTCAGCAATGAGCTGTGAACTGTGTCCACCTTCCTAAGGCAACCCAGACGCGACACCCAAATTGCAGCTGCAACTTGTCCTGCTGGGCAAGTGACCAGTGTCCCTTCTGTGCATCTAACGACCACCAAACACCCCCCAGCTTCCCTCCATGGGGCCAGGGGAGCTCCCAGTGTCCCATAAGGTCCACAGTCAGCTCAGGAGGAGGATGAAGATGGGCTGCTGTGGCCAGACAAGCTGTTCCCGACCCTCCAGGAAGCTGCAGCTCCCAGCGCTCCCCAGGGCGGCACTGGCTGCCGGTAGCATCCCTATAAAGTCACAAAGCAGTTCTCATAATTGGCCCCTGTTTTCCCACTCTCATAAATGTCCAAAGCGTTTGCATTTTAGACTGAAATCTCCCCATGTTTAATCTCCGCCCAAAGGAGAATGTCTGCGGGGAAAGGCTGAGCGAATTTCCTTCATCCATTTGCAATTTATCAGCAAAAAATGGGAGAAAAACCAACTCTTTTGCTGAAGTAAAAATAGTCTAACCACACTTTTATTAAAAAAAAAAAAAAAATCACATCTAAAGCAAAACAGCAAAAGTTTGTAACTCGAATCCTGGATAGAACCACAAGCTTTACAAGGCTGGGGGGAGCATGCTTTAAAAATAAATAAATAAATAATCCCACATTGTAAACTAAATTAGATAAATACCACAAAACAAATATTACATGTACTCGAGTCCTCAAACAATCAGTTCAGGCCCTGCCCAGTGTCCTGTTTTGTCTTTGTTAGCCATGAAAATTCGGGTAATTGTGCTTGCTGCCAGGACCCTTAGCAGAAACAGCTAGATTTAAGTAAATATTACAGAATATCCATAGGAAACACATTTCCAATCGATAAGCACAAATATATGCGCTACTAACCTCACTCAACAAGTCGCGCTCATCCGCAGGCGACACGGAAACACGCAGCGTGACTTACTCGCCCAGCAAAGCTGCTTGAATTTCGACTGCCAAATTCTTGAGGTAAATTGCTTACAAATGGGCCCTGGATGAATAAAAGTTACTTGCTACAATCACTCAGTTAAAAAAAAAAAAAAAAAAAAAAAAAAACAACATATTTTTGAATAACTACTTTAATTAAAGTCACACTTTGCAAACAATTCATGGGTGAGGAAAGCCCCCAAAGCGTAGATTTGCTGAATGGAAGTGAGATGTTCTCATTGGTTTCTCATGTGCTTGGGGAGCACATCCCACGCGTGGAAGATCCCATCCATCCGCCCCAGCAAGGACCGGCTTCTCCTGCCGCTCCGTGTGATGCTGCCCATGGCCGTTGTCTCACAATTTGCATCAAAAATCAGAAGAGATACCTGCTACCTTGACCTCCTGGCTTGGATTCATCTCAGCCAGCCCTGGCGACCCAACGGAGGTGGTTGCAACCTGATCTTTTGGGGCTTGAAACTTTCCTTGTCTCCTGGTGAGCCCTGTGATGGGATCCCCCCATAGCCCATCAGATGTGGGGGGTAGCCGTGACACCCAGGGCTGGGGGGGAGAATAGGGAAGGAGGTCACCCACCCATTACAGCTGAAGGAGCTGGAGAAAAACCAAAATGCTGAAGGCCAAAGCGGCATACAAGAATTACCAGCATGGTGGAATGGGAGGAGGAGACCAGGGTTAAGAAGAAGAATTAAAAGGCATCTGGGAAAACAAGGTAACACCAGTGACAGGGGACACCCATGAGCTCCCCAAGGGATGTGAGACCTTTCCTCCAGCAGAACACATGGACCAGCATGACACATGGACCACCAGTGCCCCAATGGAGCGGTTTGGCCTGATGGAACAGGGAGAGGAGCAGATCCTGCCGGCGGTGATGGGAGGGTGGTGGCTTCTTCCAGGCTGACACACACCGGATTCAGTAGAGGATGGAGGATGCAGCCATCCAACTAGAGCTTGGTGCGATTTGCAAAGCTAAAAATGAGGGAGAAAATCAGGACCTTTTTTTTTTACAACTTCATTTGCCAAAAAAAACCCTCTCCCCTCTGTTTTTCATCTGGGGAGCGTTTTGAATTTCCATGTACTCGTTTCCTTTTTACATTCCAGTCTCCTCTCTCCAGTCTGTGCGCTGATGCTCGTCACCCAGACGCTCTCGCAGCTCGTCTGACACATGCGATGCCTTCCCACAGGAGATGGAGCCCTGCCACCTGCCCGGCAGCCCCTGCCTCTCCCTTCCCTCCTCCTTCACAGCACTGGGGTGAGGCAGGACTGGGGAGAATGGGAAAAGGAGGTTTTTTAAGGGGAGTGAGATGGGGTCCAGCAAATTCCCCGCTCCCCGAGCGGGGTGTGGGTGCTCATGCCCTTCACGTCCCCTCCGCGCTGGTCCCTGGGTACGAGGAAAGGGTGGATGCCCGTGGGTAGGGGTGCCGTGAAATGGTACAGGGAGGAAGGGAGAGACCCCCAGGCAGGACCCTCAAACCCTGCTGAGACCTCATTTCCCCACCATTGCTCTTCCCCCCGCCAGCCCCCCCCACCGCCATGGAGGGTCACTTCACCCCTTGTCCCCCCCGAGCCAGGTGGAAGACACAGCCAGGGCACCGGCTCCACCACCCAGCTGATTTCACAAGAGGACATTTGAGCATTGCCTAAGACCATTTAAAACCTGATATGATCCCATAAACTCTGCCTACCTTAACTCGTATTAAATGGAATTGGCTCAAACTGTGTTGTAACCGAGCTGTAAGTCAGCTCATCTAGCTCCTTCCCCGGCTCTTCTAAATGGGGGCTTAGGGGACAAAGAGCCATCGAGGAGCTCAAACTAGTAATAATGGTGTTATGTTGCAGTAGAGAAAATTAAAGTTAAACATTAGGGAAACCTTTATAACTCTAACTAGAGTTCAGACGGTGGAACAAGCTGCTCAGGGAGACTGTTGAATTGCTTTCCCCAGAGGTATTCAAGGATAAGGCTAAGTACACATCTGACAAGGATGGTTTACCGGCCTGATGCAGAGGATAAAAAGGAGCAGGTGAGCTGGTAGAAGTTCCTTTCAGCCGTAATAACTCTCTGTGATCAGTGCAGGGCCCCTCTGCACTGGAACTTCATAAAACATATCCTCATTTTTCACAGCCTCTTGCATAGAAATGCGCCCACAGAGCACTTCCCAGTGCTAAGTGACACAAAAACAAGGCTCCAGTATCGCCAGTACTAAGTGGCCAGTGCTGAGGAACTCAAGAGGGCTGCAGGAAATGTAAAAGCTCAGAACAAAGAAATCCTTAATAACATGTGTCCGGGGAAATTGCTGGATGACGGGAATGCCTCCAAGAGGACTTTAAACCTCTCTATCCAGAAGGCTGCACTGCTGGGACAGCGGAAGCAGAACCAGCAACCCAGCATTTGAACCGCTGAAGGTTTTCTCATGAAAGCACTTAGACAAATACATAGTCCATCTGCCTTCCCAGCTCTTTGTTTATTAGCTGCAAATACACAGCGCAGGCAGACGTCTGCTGGAGCCCGGGCTGCGGAGGGGTCTGTCGGGTCTCGGACGGTCTCTGCTCCTCCGGCCACGGCACGGGTCACCCCCTCCTCGAGTGCCGCCTGCTTCTTGTGCCGGTGAGAGCCACCAGCGGCAGTACTCAGAGGCCGGTGCTGAGGAACTCAAGAGGGCTGCAGGAAATGTAAAAGCTTGGAACAAAGAAATCCTTAATAACACGTGTCTGGGGAAATTGCTGGGTGATGGGAATGCCTCCAGGAGGACTTTAAACCTCTGCGTCCAGAGGAGATGGGCTGCTCCGTCTGTTGGAACGGAGGATATGGGAAGCCCTTCTCACCTCCACAGTGGCCCCGGGAGCAGAACTGGGATGCTGGTTCCCCCATGAAGCCCCAGTGGGCTGCCATGTCATGCCTCGCTGAAACACCCCAAAAAAAGTCCTTCAGACGGAGAGAGAGGAAAGAAGAAGGGGAAAGAGAAAAGGATGCTTCCCAGAAACTCAAGGAGAAGGCGTGAGCACAGGATGGGGAGCACCAGGAGGGGGCCCTAGCTCCCTTCCCGGGGACGGAGCCCCCGCTTCAGCCCGCAGAGAGGCAGGGGCCAGGGATGGAGCGGGGCGGGGGGAAAGAGGTTGGAACCGGCAGATAATCTCTCAATCAGCCCTAGCTAATTTGTAAGGCATTACTGAAATGTCGACTGTACATATGTTAGTGTTAAGTCAAGTGGAAGGTATGCTCAAAATGCGATAAAGAAGTGGCTCAAGGAAAGAGGAGGAGCATGGCAGATAAAGAGAAGGACTCAGGGCCACGCCGTGCCATGGCTGCAAGTGCCCGCTGACAACGTGATGGGGGATCTTGCTCAGGGATGCTGTCGAGATGTCTGTCATTCCTTCGCTGTCCTCAGCATGGGCAGGCTCATGAAGCACCCTTGGACATTGGTCTTTGCCCAGTTTCTGCTGAAGTTTCGCCCACTGAGAAGCGTAAGGGATGGCTGGGGTGCGAGTGAAGCGCAGCACAAGCAGGCAAGCAACCAGGGGTACGGCTGAGGTTTTCTCTTTTATGCTGCTTTTGGGGTATTTCTTCCTCTACGACCTCCCTGGTTTCCAGCACAGCTGGACAAACCAGTGGCCTGAGCCAGGACACTCTGCCTCTGCTCCCTTTCTCCATGGCCATACAGGAACCTTCTTCTTGGATTTATCCCAGTGCTGTGGCTTTGAAATTCTAGGGGGGGGAGAGAGAGAGAGAGAGGGAGAGAAGGCTTTGCCTGGCCAGCAGATCCCTCCCAGGACTTCAAAGCCTCTTGGATTCATCCCAAAACAAAATAAGATTTCTTTAATTTTCCAGCAGGGTAGGGGGAGAAGCCTCCCTGCCAATCTCCACTGAGCGCCTTTGCAGAGCCAGGGAGTTGGGGAGCTGCAAGCATCCCTTTCCCTCCATCTCGGGAGGGGAGAGCTCACCGTCTCCTCCTACCTCAGCTGAAAGCCGGCGCAGAAGATTGAATGCCAGAAAGACTGGCAGCAGGAAACTGAATTTCTTCTTCGTTCCAGCAATTTGATACATATACACGTGCAGCCTGACTTCGCTTTCGGTAGCGCCGGGATCCAGAGGTGGGTGTGCAGCCCAGCTTCCAGCTGCTCGGGAGGCAGGAGAGCGCTTGTGTTTAATGGCTGTCATATTAGCAGTTGCTATTTAATATTTGATGTTTAGTCTGGTTTGTCTGCTTTTCCCTTTAGGATTGGGTCTATTCCAAACAAAAAGAGCCAAACCAGGCTTAGAGAGGAATCAGGTTCAAAGATAGACACAAATTGATTTCAGAGTGGCCGGGCAGCTAAAGTTGCGCCTTCCCATCCGAAAGCGGGGTCCAGCTCCTGGTTGGCATCGACTGCTTCTGGGATCCTCAAGCATCTGCAGATGACACATGGGAGGTCGGGCTCCGAGTCCAAGATCTGGGGATGTTTCACCTCCATGGCCCCAGAGAAGCACCAGATGGAGCCGCTGGTGGGAAAGTGGGAAAGTTTTCACTTGCCTTGTCCTACCATGGGGATGGAGTGACAGCCACCCAGCTTGGGGAACGTCGGTGGGGCCTGGTCCCTGCCAACAGCCGCAGATAAAAGATCCTGTAGAAGAATCGCCACTGTCAGGGATTTCCTCCAATTTTTAGAAACCGTCTTTTTAAAAATAATTAAAAAAAAAAAAAAAAACACCATCCCAGTGTCACTGGCATCTCCTTGGCAAGGTGTGGAGGTGTAACATTAGTGTGTGTTTTACAGTTCGTGAGCTACAGACAGCTGGAAAAATAGTTAACGTTCCTGTTTTACATGCTCCGGCCTGGTTTCGAAGGGAACAGGTCTAGCAGCTGAACTCTGCCAAAACAGGCAACTGCAGGTATTTAACTTAAGAATGAGATTTGGACCGTGATGCACCAAGGTCTCTGAGGTTTCTTGACCCAGTGGAAATCCCAGGGAGGATCTGGTCTCGGTAAGCTCAGCTTTAAGGAACAGATGAATCTAGTGCTTCGTGGTTTAGAGCGTGGCATGGGAAATAGCACACGTAGGAGCAAATACATGGATTTAAGTGGCTCCTGGACTATGGTACCGTCTGCCTCCCAGGCTAAACCACCCCTTGCTACTGCTAAAATGGGGCATCTGTGAAAAAATAAGGGGCAAGAACAAGTGTAGACGTGCAGCGTGGAAGGGATGTATCTGCCATCTGGGCCCTTTCTGCCCCCCGGGTGTGGAGCGGGCACCCCCAGCTCATGCCCCGGGAGGCACCGAGGCTTCCCGCACCGCCGGGCCTGGGAAAGCAGCCTTGTTCTTCCCAGGGCACTCAGCCTCAGCCCATACCCGTCCATCCTGCAGCAGAGTGGGATATCCCACCCTGGAAAAAGACACCAGCCTTTCGTGGATCTGCTCAGCCCCCTCTTCCCTACCCCTGCCTACTCAGAGCCCCGGGGAAGAGAGAGGCAGATTTATTTTTTTCTCGCCTAAATGAAGAGCAGGGTAACCCTAAAGTGACCCCAGATGCCTGTGCTGACCTCCTCACCCAGCGAGCCTTCCAGAGCTGCTGTTAACCAAGAGCTTTGCAGCCAAGGCCAGACACCCAGGAGCCGGCGGGTGGCTGGGGGAGGATTAGGAGCCAAACTATTCCGATTCCTCCGGCGGTAATAACGCAGCAGGGATGCGGCCAGCCGCCGGGCTCCATCGGAGCACGAGTCCCGGGAGCCGTGCTGGACCTCACTCTGCGATGTCACCGCTGCTTCAGGGCTCAGATGGGGGACAGCTGTGCAGGGAACGGGCTCGGTGCTAAACACGATGCTTTTCGTGCAGGCAGCCACCTCTGAGCCTCAGCCAGCTCTGGCTTGAAATGCAAAAGCTGGCTGGCTCCTGGCACCCGGCACAGATCGGGCAGGGTGGGCATGGGAGTTTTTGGCCTAATGCAGTATATCGCTCCCTTTACTGCTGAGGAAGACGGTAGGGAGCCTGAGGCACAAGGCACTTTCTCCCCCTCTCTCTGCACACGTAAGCGATTTATGATTCTAGAGGTGATGCCCAAAGCAAGGCAGAAGGGAAGCCCAGGGCGGCCAGCTGTGGTGCTTTGGGCAGCAGCGTCAAGGGCAGCTCCTTACAGTCTCCTTCCGATCCACCAGGGTCTCAGTTTCTTGTCCCTCATGAGTCAGGCTGGAGAACCGATCTGGCTGGAAATCATCCTGGTGAGGAGAAAAAAAAAAAAAAAAAAAAAAAAAAAAATTAAAAAAAGGATTTGATGAGATGAAGTGCCTGAACCAGAACACGGCTTGTCTGCTCACTCCTGCTGCTGCAGGGAAGCAATGGAGAGAGAGGAGCTGGGGAAAAGAAATAGGTGAGACCAGCGCTTTCACAGCAAGGAGCGCTTGCGGACACACACACACGTATTTTGGATGTGCATGAGCGCAGAGCTGTGCCCTCTGGATTTTAGCTTTGGCTCCTGCTCGCCTGCTCTGGGCAGTGCTTTTCCCAGCCTTCGGTGGAGACGGAGGTGACTTACCTGGCGAACTGCAGATGTTCAGCCACCTCCAGCCCAGCACCTTCACGCCTGTCACCGCCGCCGGCCCCGCGAGGACACAGCGAAAGGAGAAGGCGTGTGTGTGTGGGGGGTTGAATTTGTTATTAATATCAAACATATGGGCAAACAATGTTCCTCATGCAGTATCACAGGACAAATCCAAACTACAGCATGGATAAACAGCGCAAAGAGCCTTACGAGGCTTCAAAATGTGGTTTAAAATAAAAACTAAACTAGGAAGCGACAGTATAAATCACGGTGCATTGCAAACAAGGATGGGATACATTTAATTTCCAGTTTATGAAGCCGGTTTTATTTATTTATGATTATGCTTCAGTGTTTAGCTTATGAACAAAGTAATGACTCATTTCTGAAGTAGCTACAAGTCATATTTGGAATAGTACATTTCCTCCACGAGGAAATGAGAAATACCAGTAGTCCTTTCGCTCCCATCATCCAAGCATCAGAGGAGAAAGGTTTGACGTTTGCTTAAGATTTCCCTTGCCTCCGTACCTCCTCGCTGCGGAAACTGCCTGTCCTCCAGGGTTGGAAACTCCTGCGTTGTTAACTAACTGTGTGGGGGGAAAATGTGTCAGCAGTAAAATTTGGCTCCTGAGCATTAAGGCTACAAAGCAGTCCCTTGACACAGCACCAGCCGTGCCATAAATGGGGCATAATAAAGATTTCGGTGTGGAGCAGGCTGTTTTTTCTAGAGCGAGCCAAATTCGCAGCCTGCCTTGGGCCAGGGTCTGCACGTGGGTCCGTCGGCGTCAGCACAGCGTGAAGGGGAACGTGCCCCATCGCATTCGGGGTCACACACGACACACGCTCCAGCGCTTTGCTGGGCCTGCCCCCTCGATGCACTCCTTGTCCACAGGCTTTTTGGTTTTGCCCCTCTCCTTGCAACAATTAATCACGATTTTCCTGCCGATTAAACTTCTCCATTATGAAAAAATAATATTTTAATGAAAAAAATTAGGTCCTGTCACAAATATGATTTTTCCCCGCTCCGTGCCACAGCCCATGGTGTGGTCCATGCCCTGGGGCGATGTTATTTACTGGGTCGAGCCCTCTCTTCTCTGCCTTGTTTCCACCTCTTTTACTGTCTCTCTTGCTGCCCCTTGAAGCACATCCTTTTCGCAGGTTCTGCCCTTTATCAGGGATGTGTTTTCAAAGGTCTGGCTGCATTTCTGAAGGTGCTTAGCTCCAGCGCATGGAGACACCCATGCACTCACAGGGCTCTGCAGGGCTGCCGCTGGGGACTTGGAGGTCCCTGGGGAGGCTGGAGAAACCTCTGCTTCTCACCTTCCGTGAGGGGGTGGGTTGAAGAGGCAGAGCCCTGGAGCAGCCCCCATAAATGCCTCTGAAGCTGGGCTCTGTGAGGTGCTTAAGACCTTCCTCTCCTGGCACTTGCCAACCATCATAGAATCACAGAATGGTTTGGGTTGCAAAGGACCTTAAAGACCATCCAGTTCCAACCCCCCTGCAATGGGCAGGGATACCTCCCACCAGACCAGGTTGCTCCAAGCCCCATCCAACCTGACCTTGAACCCCTCCAGGGATGGGGCAGCCACAGCTTCTCTGGGCAACCTGGGCCAGGGGCTCACCGCCCTCACAGCAAAGAAGTTCTTCCTGATATCTCAACTAAATCCACCCTCTTTCAGTTTAAAACCGTTACCCCTCATCCTATTGCTACACTCCCTGATCCAGAGTCCCTCCCCATCTCTCCTGGAGCCCCTTTAGGGACTGGCAGGGGCTCTAAGGTCTCACTGGAGTCTTCTCTTCTCCAGGCTGAGCAACCCCAACTCTCTCAGCTTGTCCTCATAGGAGAGCTTCTCTAGCCTGCTGATCATTTTCATGGCCACATCAGGATGTCCCCACTTTGGCCAGTTACTGGCCCCAGGGGTCCCAGTGGCCCAGAGCCTCTCTCCACTTGCCCCGGGGTGGGAGGCAGCCGTGTGAAGCCTCTGGAGGAAGCACAGTCAGGCTGCTATTTAAGGCCTATTATCTCAGCTCTGCTACAGGCTTCCTGATAATTCCCTGAATTAGCCGGGCAGCTTTGTTCTTGAGTGTTTTTGTCAGATATCTTGGACTACACCGCGGGGAAGGGGGCTGGGATGGGACGGAGCGGGGGAGTGACGGTACCACTGCTGCATGTTTACAAGTTCCCAGGCAGGAACTACAAGGCTAATTAATTTCTCATTAAGGAAGACGTTGAAGGACAAAGAAGCATAAAACCAGAGCTTTGGGAGATGCTGTGGAGTCCGAAGACACACGTACACGTCTTTCCCTTTCATCCATGAGAATGAGGCCCCTTTCATACAACAAACACCTTGTTTTCTGGTTCTCCCTTTTATCACCAACAGTCTGCCTTCCCGGAGACCTCCTCTTCAGCACCTGCTTTAGGGGCTGTGGGGCAGGGCAACCCGGGAATTGCCACAGCCCCACAGCTCAGGCAAAACCAAGGGATTTCCAGAAAAATCTTGGTCAGAGTCCCAGGGTGACACGGTGACAGTAGCTGGGATCCCATCCTGGAATTCCCAGGGTGGATTACCACCCCTGGAAACATTCAAGGTTAGGTGGGAAGGGGCTTTGAGCTACCTGATCTAGTTGAAGATGTCTCATTGCAGAGGGGTTGAACGAGGTGACCTCTAAAGGTCCCTTCCAACCCAAACCATTCTATTGATTCTACGATCCATGTCTCAGGCACCGCTGCAGCTGCATCCATCTCCTGGCCATGGCCAGAGAGCAAGGCTTCACCCAGCCTTATCCTTCCCTGCTGCAACATATGAAACAGAAGGTATCATGAGAAAAATAGCTGCTATTGCTGCTCCACTGCTACAGAGAGCCAGGGATGAGCTGGGGACCCTTCACAGGCGGTGTCATCCCAGTCCCTGCCACTGTTTGGAAGACCTCCATGGACCTTGCATGGCTTTCACAAGAAGTATCTACTCAGGTTTGCACTTGAGTCCCCTGTGCCATGCTTGTCCCTTGGGGCTCTTGCTGACCCCAGGGTGGTTTTCTTCCACAAGCAGGGGTGTCATGCAAAGGTGCTGGCAAATGGGATGGGAAAACAACTCAAGTAGAAGCAGGTACATCGTTGTAGCTGGATGAGGAAGATGTGGGTGCTAAAAGAGCACCCAAAGGTATTGAAGTCTGGATCTCATTTTAGGTGAGATCATTTTATGGCCTCACGGGAAGATCAAAGCCCAGGGCAAGCAGACCTCAGCCTCCTCCCTCCAGCCATGGGACCTGGTCAGGCCACCACGAGCTGCACCACAAACAGCCTCCAAAGCTGGTGCAAGGGATGGGCCACCCGGCAGGCAGCAAACCCCCAACCCATCCAGCCCCAGGTGCTGGTCCCTGCGCCCTGCCCACGCCGACCACCCCGTCTTGTCCGTGAAAAAAAAAAGAAACACTTTGCCAAGGTTTTATTCCGTCTTTCTCTTGCAAATTCTCCATAAACAACCCAGCACCGCCTGGGTCCTCTGATGTGGCTGGAGGCCTTGGGCTGACACAAGCAGTTCAGTGAGGCATCTTTCTTCTAGATGGGATTTGCCTCACGCCATAGATTTTAAGCACTGCGAAAATTGGCCCATTTTGCCGTGTTCGACAGACTGTGTATTTTATAAGATACCTTGTCTCAAGCACATTAACTAAGCAAACATTACATTTTATCAAGCAAACAAGGAACGAGAGGATAATGGATATATGTTTCTTACCTACGCTTCTTGCAACAGCAGCGGGGAAAGCGGGTGTTTCCTGAAGATGGCGGGGTCACGGGGGGCTGTCAGTGGCAGAGGTCTCCCGGGACCGTGGTGGGGACAGTGGCCATGGGAGCAGTGGGGAGTCCCTGGCTGCCCAGTGGGGTGGAGTAACATCCATCTGCAGGGCTGGGGGACAGGGGGGCGAGATGGGATGCAGCCAGCACTGAGCAGAAAGGAGGATTATGGGGCTCCCTCCTTCCCATCGGCCCCAGCCCCCAAAGCTGCCAAGTTCATACCAGAACTCCTGAAAAAATTTCTTCTCTCCCATTTACAGCAGGGGGTTTTTTTGTTGGGTTTTTTTTTTTTTTTCTTTCCTCCCCAGCTTGGAATTCAGTTAGCTGCAATTTTCATGCACAAAGTGCCTGAATTGGCCGGAGTTAGGAGAAGTCCAGCCCTTCCCCGCTCCCCCAAGGTGCTGGGGGAAATCACACAGTTCATTTTTTCTGGCTGCAGAATGCCTTTTCCTTTGCATTCTTCATCTCTCAGGTACTTAATCACCATGTTTCCTATTCACATGTCTGGTCATTTCACTTGTGTCAGGGCTCCTTAACTAGGAAATATCAAGATGTTTTCACCCTAGAAAGCTGAGAAGCGTATAATTAGCCACCCAGGTAATAAATTACCTGTGCTGGCGACAGCCCACTGGGGGAACCTTTATTCTCCATCTCATCCTATTATGCTGAGCCAATTTAGCACATCTGTAGTTGTTTTAAAATAGTAATTTAGATGGAATCATAGCAAAAGGAAGCTTATTAACAACTTAGCTGCCAAGAGAAAGATGGAAGGGACAGAGGCTGCCATGGAGGGAGAGGTTCGTTCCCAGATGGAGGACGATGCTTCAGGGGAAAACAAATTGTCCCAGTGCCTCCAGCTCCTTTGCTTTGAGTGCAGCATGGAGGAAGCTCCACACTCCCCCTCCAGCTTACCCTGGAGCCCCCAGAGAAGAGCTGCCAGGGCTGGGGAGGCATTTGGCTGTGGCATGACCCACGCCTTCTGCACATGGGAGAGGACATGGGGATGCTGGCTCCCTTCAACCATCACATTGCTGAGCCCTGGACAGCCCCGTGACCCCGCTGCTCTGTTCCACAGCTCCCATCACCCTCGCTGGCTTACCATGAGGATGAAGGCAGGACAGCGGTGACATTTAGCTGGTGAGGTTTCCCGATGTCCCCAGCTGGCAGAGCTGGGCCCCAAGGCTGTTAGTGCTTGGTCCCCAGCTGCAGGACCCTGGGGGGTCTGCTCCTTCGGAAACCTTCCAAGCCTGGCACCACTGCGTGGGGCACTGGGCTCTGCAGGTGAGAATTGTGGTGGACAGCTGAGACCTCAGGCCACCAGCCAACTACAAAACACCAAGAGCAACTGCTGGGAAGAAACGAGCAGCCCCAGCCTGGAGGGTGAAGAAAGAGAATTAATATCAGTGCATGTGGAAATAAAAGCGGCCAGTTTTTGCCTCCATTCTGCAGAGCTGTAATCCCAGTGCAACCATCTAGGTCAATGTTTGCAATGAGATCGTGGTCTCCAATCTGCCATCTAACAGCCTCAAACACAGGATCACTGAAGCGCATTCAGCAGAGCCGGTGTCTGCTCAGATGGGCACTTTGTCAGCCAGCACCCTTACCTAATGCACCGCCAGCATCATTCGGGCGAGACCTTGCTTTGAGTCCTCCATCACGATCAACAGGAGGGTTTGCTCAGCAGTAGCTCAGGTTCCCAGTGCTGGCCACTGATGCCAAGCGCAAATCAAAAGTTCTGTGCCTTGGCACCACCTGCTGAGTAGATGAACTGTTCATTTCAGCAAGCAAGCCTTTCCTCCTTCCTCCTCGTTCTCCTTACTATCCATCATCCAAGCCCTGTGTTAGACACCTTCCATCTTTATTGCAGTGGCCAGGACTCTTGGGAGCCATGCAGGATCTCTCCGCCTCAGGCAGGAACGAGTGTGCTGCTGTGAATCCTCCCCATCCCACCTTCAGTTTGAAATGCGTTCCCTCCCTGCGCTGCTATGGGGCATTTCACAGTTACGGTAGGATGAGGGGGGAACACACGTCATTTTTTAGCCTAGAATATGAGACAGAAGAGCCCTCAGCTCCACTTCGAATCCCAAGCAGATGTTCATCTGGACATCACCACTCTCACACGCACCTACATCAGTAAGCAAAGTTCACTTTGTCTCTGAGGCCTCTTCCACAGCTCAGCCCGTCCACACACAGCTGAGCTTTCTTGTCCTCCTGAGCAAGGTGGCTGCATCCATCTCATTTGGGAATGCGCTCGCCCCTGATTTGGGCCCGTACAGAGCCTGAGGCTTCCTCACCAAGTGGGGTGAGGTGGGCATGGGGACACCACCACCACCACGGCAGAGGGCCATGCAGCAGCACCCTGGGGTTGTTGATGCAGCCAGAGCGCCCAGGTCTCTCGGACTTGAGGAGTGCCTGTGCCCTCTTCAGCAGAGGGGCCGTAGCCACTTTTGCAGCTGAGACCCACAAAGCTCAGGGTCTGGTCAAGGTCTGGAAAGCAGCAGGACATGGAAAAATCCAGTCTGGCAGAGGGAGCGTTGCCTGCCCGCACAAGAGCCCATCAAGGGGCACTGGGAGCATTGGAAACACACCTGAGTGCCCCCCTCCTGCCTCCCTGCCCACACATGGCTGGTCCAGCCAGGCCCCCCGGTAGGAGAGCTCAGGCACCCTGCAAGAGGCCGTTCCCATGGCCCTTTTCCAACAGGACAGTTAATCCTAGCCCCGCTCCTTGCAACAAGGACCAAAACCCACATGAAAGAGACTATTTTTCCAATTTCCTTCCTCGTCTGGCAGCCTGGAGAGCACATCTACTTTGAATAAAGTATCCTGGCATTTCCCCTGCCATCACCTAACCACTGGTTGCTCCCTCCCTGCCTCCGCTTGCTACTGCTGGAACCCCATCTGTGCAGGAGGACCTGGCCAGGACCAGCATTAACCCTTCCAAATAAATGGGCTATCAGTCCTGCTCCAAGCAGGCAGGGCTCTGAACTTTGTGTACCCTCCCAAGGCTACATACTGTTGGTTTTTTTTCTTCAAACCTTAGCATCTTTTAGTACACAAGGAATAAAAAGGATTTGGAAAATATTTCACCGTAACCCTCTCCAGAGCATGGCTACAAGTTGGCATAGCCTGGCCACTGCTGCAGCTTGGTTTTAAAATGAGATTCCCCATGGAAACTGCATCATCCCCAGGTGGTAGCATGAGCGTGAACTGGTTCCTGGCTTGCTGGGACACCCGGGCTTAGGGAGAACTGGGAGGTTGTGAGGGTGAGCAGCAGATTTGCCTATAAAAGGCAGAGCAAAGCACATGGGAGGAAGCTGTTCCCTGAAGTTTTATTTTTCCTTTCTTATTTCTTATTTACACAGGTTTTTCGAGCTCCGCTCTCATATTTTTGCCCTTTGCAAATGGAAAAGAGTAGCACAACATGCCAAAGTCCTGACCCTGAATAACTATGTGTAATATCCTTCAATATCAGCTCACCAAGCCCATATCCAGTTAATCAGCTCCTGGAAAACCAAGTCACGCACCAACATCTACTCTTTAGTCTCCAAAGATTTTTTTTTTTTTTTCATACAGTTAGAGGCCAGCAACGCTTCTCTCCAATTAAGACGCCTCGGCTGTGCGCATATCTGAGGAGCGAGGCCCTGGGCAGAGGACAAGCCGTGTCTGAAGCCTCCAGAAGTTCACCTCCCATCCCAGAGGTGCCCATCTCACAGACTGGCACTCCCACTCTCTGCTCTGGCCAGATGGCTCACTACAGCAGACTGTTGTCAAATTACCACTTTCTGGAACCGCTCAATGTATCATTTGCCTTATGCTTTCGTTGAACGGATCATTGACCCCACTTTTCCTCATTGTCTTTGATTATCGGAGGACATCCCATTCGCTGCCTCATAGAGAGTTCCCAAGAGGATCCCACCCCTTCCAAGCATAAAACCAAAGCAAATGTCCTCTCACTTTTCGGAAGTCTGGATCTGTCCTTCTGATGAATCATTCCCACATTTCACTAAAGGATGGGGAGTGGAGGAATGGTTGTGGGTTTAGTCAACTGTAGATTCATGAAAACAGGGAAAAAAAAACCAACCTACTTGCCTCAAACATTAGTTAGCAAATCAAATTACTCTCCACTTCATCTATATTATTTAGGCTTAATTATATTACTGGGGCTGTAATACAGTGAAAATACAATTATTGGCAGAGAGATTGCAAGAATGGCATCTTTAGGAAAGCAGGAAGAAAGGGAGCTTGGCTGGTATTGATGAAGAAGGGGCCGAGAGCTACCCTGTGCTGAGACAAAGGCTTTCCTCCTGCAGGGACTCCAGTTCATATCCTAAATTAGGTTGTAGCTGATGCGAGCTGAAGGCTCTCCCTAGTCGCTGGAGTTTATTTGATGTTACTAAACTGCTGCATGGCCACCAGTGATTTGGATGCTGCAGAGGACCCGAGTGAGGATGGGGTTTGTTCTACCTGTCGAGGGCTCTATCGAACACCTCGCTTCCCGTGCCAATAAACAACCTGCTCTTTTACAACATGCTGAGGACCAGGAAACGCGCCCATCACTCTTCCCTGTACGGCTATTGAACCTACCATTGATTTTACCATCCTAAGCGCCATCACACAAACCTTTCTGTCTGCACAGTCATTACCACAGGGGACAGTCTTCGTTACTTACCGCTGCTCAGATGCCAGCGAGCCCAGGGGCTGGTTCCTGCTCCTCCTGCAGTTATCCAGGGGGTTGGCACGCTCCATGCCATCCCAATGAACAAACCGCCTGCCAAGGAGCCACGTGGATTTACAATGGAAAAGGGTTTTGGCCCTGGGTCCTGCCCAACACAGTGCCTGCGAGACACTGCTGAAGTCAGAAGAGAATTTCGTCTTTGGAAATTTAAAGACAAGTAAGACTCGGAATAATTAAAATCCCTTCTGCAATGCCATTAAATATAAATACAAATGGTGTTAATATCTCTGGTTACTACGAGAGCATTCCCAAGCACCCTCTAATTGTCTAATTAAATCACTGAGGGCTTAAGTTAGTGACAACGTAATCCTTAATGGTGCCTTGCTTGTACATTTATATAAGGTACTGTACAAGATGGTTGTTTATCTAATTAATCCCCAAGGTCAGATTCAGCGCTGGTGTGCAAGGTAATGTAATTTAGGCCCCTTGCTTTTTGTCGGGGTTGCTCAGACCTACTTACACCCATTCGCTGCACCGAAGGAGGCGAAGCCACGCAGCGCCCATGCCGTGGAGTGGGAGGGCAGCTGTGGAGCACGTTCAAGCGGCAGAGATGGCACCTTCTCCGCCCCAGTCTCATCCAGGTGTTCCCCTTCTCCAGCTTGATGCTGTCCTTGCATCCCAAGGTGGTCCATAAGGGGAAGGGGCGACCAGTGCATGGTGCGGATCGGGGCAGGTGTCCCAAGTCAAAGGAAGGGTTGAGGGGTCACAGAGCCATCTCAGGAGCCCCTCACCACACTGCGTTGCCCTTGCGTATGGTCGTGATCTGGGATAGATGGATAACTTTGTCCTGCAGGACAGTTGAGAGCAGGAGCAGATATTGTCTTGCAGAATGAGCTGGAGAGGAGGATGACGCTGCTCCTGCCCACATCCCCTTCCATGGCGGGACCTCAAGGTGCCAGCCCCAACCCCAGAGAGAATGGGTCCAGGAGGGGGCACCTGAGGAGGAGGAGAAGGAGGAGGAGGAGGAGAAGGAAGAGAGCCCCTCTGTGCCTCCCCGGCCACGGGCAGCACACAGGCATGGTGCAGGGCTCAGCAGAGCTGCCTGCAGTGTTGTGGCTGCCTTAGGGGTGAGGTGGGATTTAAGGACCAGACAGGAGCAGAGGGCAGGAGAACATCCAAGACCAGTGCCCCGTCCCGCTTTGAAGCATACCATGTCCCGCTGCTCCCGCTCCCAAACACCCCTCTCACCAGATGAAGGGAGGCTCTAATGCCACTCATCACAAATGCCAAAAAAAAAAAAAAAAGGCAACTTTTCTTTTATTTCCCTCCCTTTGAAATTATGATTCGCCCCCCTCCGCCTTCTCATGCTGGATCAGACAACGTTGATCGCTTTGGATAGTAACCGTTCGGTCTGAATTCCTGGGCAGGCTGTCAAGTTGTCACAGATCGTCCATGTGCAGCGGGTGGATGGTGCTCCATTGTCCACAAATCAGGAACAGATGTGAACATCCTGACAGCCACGGGCTCCTGCTGCAGCCTGCCGCCGCCGAAATAAAAGAGAAGCCGAACTCCCCGAGACGTGGCCGATCGCTTCCCCCCCCCCATCCTCCCCTCCCCACCCCATTCCTCACAATGAAATATTCAAAATGTTAAGAACAATGGGCACGTTATGAATAAAGATGTGCAGCTGGGCAAATAATAACCCCTTCCCAATCGATGCCAGCCTTGACCCCCCAAATCATCCCCCCCAAAACTGGGCTGGCAGCCCTGCTGAAAAACCCACCCCAGACGAGGGGAAGGGAAGCTCCTTCCCCCCACATACCCTCCTAGGTAAAAGGGTGATATTTCCAGTGCCGAATTCAACACGGTCCTAAATCCTGGCTGAGTCCTGGGAGCAGCTATAACACATTTAACAAACAAACCCGACATGATGCTGCTGGCCTCGCTCATGAGAAGTAACTTCAAATGTCTGGCCCTATCCAGCGTGAGTCACCGCCTCAAAACTTGGCCCCATATGAATGCAGCTCCGTCGATGCTTTTAGGAGCTGCGGTGCCAGAGCCGCGTCTTCATTTCCACGGTCAGGGGTATATAATTCCCTCTTACATTCCTGGGTTTTCTGCTTTCTTTTCATTTGCACCATTGTAAATTAGTATTCGCTCCGCTGCAGTCTGCGGCAATGTAAACACTTGATTTGCAAGAAGAGGGCTGGCCTTTTTAAAAAAACTTCAACTGGTGTCTTTAACCAGGATGCATAAAGCGGAGAGCAGATTTCCGCTTATATTTGTTGTATTTCAAACAGAAGCAAATGTTTATAGCCGGGCTGTAAACCACGATAATGTGGGACAGATACTTTACAGAAGCTGCGCTCATAGACAAAGGGAAAAGTAGAACCCTGGGGTTAGCTCGAAAGTTTGGCTTGTCTCCGCAACGCTGCTCCCGCTTTAGACGCGCTTACCCAGCATCAGTCACATCCCACACATTTATAAAATTACACACGCACTGAAGTCATGCACCGACAAAAATACACATGCACTGAGTCACACTTCTGTGAAATTTAATTTGTGTCCGGTCCCACTTTTATGCCATTTCACACACTCGTGAACGGAGATCCTGGCAGCACAGAGCTCATCATCACACCTCTCCGTGCCGCTTGCACCTCACGCATTTATGTTTAGCTTCAAGCATTACCTCTACAAAACGGGGTGCGCGCTTAACTCTTGCGCCACCATCAAGACCTATGGGGAGACAGCGGGATCTCACTGCCATCCCCCAGATAATGGGAGATGGACACAATTCTTCATGAAGGGCTAGAAAGTGCCAGCAAGCCTCACACATCCCCAAGGCTTGAGCCGGAGCATCACCTAATTCCTGCTGTCTCTTTGAGACCTTCCCTGACAAACGGTTTCGGTGACCCAGGAATGTTATCTTAGTAAATCAAAAACGTAAACATTTAGGTTCAAGACTGTGCTGAATGGATTTGAAAATGAGTTATGGAAGGAACCCGGCGAGGAGTCTGAGTTTGGCTTGGCAGTTGCCTCCTTTGCCTGGAACCTGCTTTTCAAGATTAAATACGATACTCTGCAATACATCCAAAATGTCAATTACTCCAAGTCTCTCAGGTTTGCAATTACAGAATGCAAGTCATGTTCAGCATTTTATGAAACTGCTTTTTTTGGCATGGGCCATCTTTCTCTTATTGTAAAAAATAACTTTCAAATCAAAGCATTAAATCAAGGCACATACGCTAGGAAGGGACGCTGGGCTGAGGCTGGGCTGTAAACTCTTCCAGCGCCGTAACTGGAAGGGAGCTGAGCGAGCTGGTTTCTGGTCGGGGGAGAAAGAGAGCACTGAGTGGCAAATCAGGGGGAAAGAATGTGGAACCGTCTCGGCTGAGGAACGCCTAATCCCACCATCATGGACTTAAATCCCACAATCGCCTTGTTATGACCCCCTGCGGGGCAGGGGGAAGCGAAGTCTCGAGAAAACACCTCTCCCATCCCACTGGAATCCAAAGAGTACTGTCATGGCTTGGGTTTTAGTGTGCTGCTGCAGCAGCTGCAGGCAATTTCTTTCAGGCTTTTCTAAGCTTTAGGGCTCCGCTGCCAAAGGCACTCTGACCCCTTTCTTCCTCCGCATCCGTAGGGTGGGGAGGTGAGCACAGTGAATTTGGGAATGCTGACCCAACCTCGTATTTGGAGCGCTGAGTTGGGGCAGGACATTTGTTTGCAAGTGGGTGCATCCTTCCAGTGCTTGATGAGCCGGGAGCAAGGCGAGCTTCCCTGCGGCTTCAGTAGGGATGGATGCTGCCTGTATTGTAAAGAGAAGGTGAATTCCCTGGCAAAGTTGTCCTTAGAAGGGAGTGTATTTGTCTCTGAACGGATGAGTCTGCTTTACTGGGAATCACCTTCTTCCTGTCCCGATTTTACTTGCGACTTCCCAGCCTTTCAAGTCCCATCAGATTGTCCAAGGTCAGAGGAAAACCTCAGCGCCGGATCTTTAAGGATGCTTTAATTTGTGTCACTCCTGAATGGAAGAGCCAGCAGACCTGGTAAGACCTGTGCTTCAGGAGGCACCTCGGCCAGGCATGCTGTCAGCCTCATCCGGGTTTTAATGAGAGTGTGGATGCTGACACCCACCCCGCCTCCCAGCCGCCCGACTGGATTCCTGGCTGGGCAGGAGATTTCCCTCCTGCTCTGGTTTCGGTCCTGTTGATGTTCCTCCGTCTCAGGCGCTTACGCCCTGTTGCTGTGTGGGGTTAAGCCGGGGAGGCTCCACACCGGGGCTGGGCACAGCCATCCCAGAGCTCTGGATAAGCACTTTTTCAGCTGTGCGCACATTTCTTTCTCATGAGGAGCTTTGGCATGGGATATCTGGAGAGCTGCGAGATCCCGGTTTTGATGGTTCCAGACCAGTTTGGGTTGCTAGAAGCCCAGCAGCAGCATCACTCTCTAAGTGCCAGCCTTGCACCAGGCATTAAAAGCACTGACGTTTTTGCAGGGCACTGAGACGCTGTCAGCATCCCAGCATTTAGCTGGCCCCCGGCTTCCAGAGCTGCCGCCTCGATACTTTTCAACAGCACCGGATTCATTTACTGTAGGATAAGGGAAAGGGAGAACGCGTCTGGCAGAGGCACAGGGAGGCAGGAACCAGAAGCCGAGTGAGGACTGAAGCTGGCCAAGGAGTCTTAAAATTCCCTGCAGTTGGACTCGCGAGCGCCATTCCTCCGGACCCTGCTGCGGGCTTGGGCCCCTTTTGGATGCTCTTCCCGGGGATGCAGGTGCACGGTGTTAAGAGATCATTTCCTGTTTGCACCGCAGCTTCGGGGATGGATTTACCACTGGGCTAAGTTCACCCTCCCTCACTTTCTCCATCTTTTTTTTTTTTTGCTCACCTCCTCCTTTATTCCCCACAAGCACCTAAAAAACCCGGCAGATCTGCCGCAACACCGGAGACCGTCCTGTTCGGCAGGGAAAAACCCAGATGGTCTCCCAAAAGGCATGGTTCTCATCAAGGGAAGAGACAAATGGCTCCGCAGGCCGGGCTTTTGCAATAGATAAGGAACTGAGGGAATATTAGAAAATGCAAAAGGCAGAGCAAGCTAAAGGAGGGAGATACAAGCTGAAAAACAGGCAATAATTCTCCCTCAGCTGAAAAGGGCTTTAATTGCCAATCACACAAAGGTGATCAGTAAAACCAGCCTGAATTGGAGAGTTCATTTGAAACACATGCAGCGACTGCTTAAGTTGCCAATGGAAGTGCAATTAAGCCCAGGAGCTGGGGAATGGGACCTGCTGGAGCCAATACAGATGGCCCCACATTACCAAGGCTCAGAATAAAAACCTCCCTAATTGCACAAGTTGAGGGAGATGGAGAGATTTGCCCTCTGTTGTGGGTTTTTTTCCTCCCCCCGCCCCCACCCCCCCCCACACAACTGGATCAGCATGAATCTTCCAAAAAAAAAAAAAAATAGGCCACTCTGAAAACTTCGTAAGCAAAGTCAAGTGAACAACTCATCTCAAAAATTAGCAGACCCTTGGTCTACCTCCCGGCAGCCGGATTCCCTGCAGCTCACCTGCGGCACGTGTGTGAAAGGGGAAAGCATTGCTTATCCCGAAAGGGAGAGATTTGCAAGAGGAAAAAAAAAAAAAAAAAAAAGGATCACCCTCTGTGTGTCAGATGGACAAAGTCAGTGCGGTCACACACTCGGTGATCAGTCCTTTCCTCTCCGCCCTCTGATTTAACTCCCCTCTTGTGCCTTCAGTTCTCCATTTGGGAACCGTTTTCATTTCTAATTAGCCAGACATTTGGAATGCTTAGGCCTGGTCACTCATCTGCAATAATGGCTCTGCATTGCAAAAGCAGCGTGGTTTAATAACTAGTATCTGATAGAAAAAAATGAATGGTATAATAAAACCAGATAGTATCTATCTTTTACATCACACTGTAATTCGGGATATAGGTTAAAAAACTATTCTAAGAAGGGCTACCGTGTAAAAGGAAGCGTTTTGATTGTAAAACTCACCTGAGAGCTGCTCGTGCGTGCCAAAGGAAGAAGGGGTCACCCCAAGTTCCCACTCTTGCTGGCGAAACCTGAGCGATGCGAAGTCACAGAGCATCCCCTGGGCTTGTGGAGATGTTGGTCTCTGTCGGTACAGCACAGCCATCCTAGAAAAAACATTTACCACCACTGCCCTTCAAGAAGGGGCTGGAGCTATGAGCATCTCCGGAGCCCTCCCTGCCTCACTGAGCTCCATGGCCACAGCAGGACCGGACCTGCTGGTGATGAGTGCGAAGGAAGGATCGGTGCTCCAGTGACCTTCTGGAAATTGTATATTCTTGCGAGCTCGGCCTCCCTTTATCAGCAAAGATTCAGGTCTTAATGGCAAAACCAGAGTTATGCTTGGAGGAAACCGAAACCCAGTGAAAAACAACATTATCTTGCCGAAGACCAGCCCTCCAGGGGGGCACAGACCAGCGAGCCCTTGGTATTTGCAAGCACCAAGGGGTATTTTCCCCCATGCTGTCTTTTCTTTCCTCTGGGCAAGAAATTAGTGCTGGTGAGAGGTGATAGACCAGTGAAGGACATTAGTGGCACTCACTGGTCATGCCCATAAGCAAATACGTGCAACCCTCGTAGACCTGCACAGACCCATGGCAAAGGATCAGGTATCATGGATGCTTATCTTCTTTTCTGCTAAAATGGTGAAAACAGGCTGTCTTCAAAAACAAGTCCCCCTGTCACCCAGTGCTGCACAAACCAGAGGGCAGCCATCCATCTTATTTCAAAAAGTCTCTCCCGCCACACGGCTGGTGACAGTGCACAGCAGGAAGAAGAGCTCTAGTCAGGAAACACCTTGAACTCCAAGTCTTTAATTTATAAATCTGGCTTTCTCCAGCCCAGCACACAGGACAGTGCAGGGAAGAGGGGGCGCCATGTCAACCTGCAATCGCAGCCTCAAGGGTTACGGGGAGATGCTGGGGAGAACTTTTTTTCTCTGGTAGATGTTCCCACAGCGCAGTTCAACATTTAAAACAACAAGGCCAAGTGCTGGGTCCTGCACTTGGGCCACGACACCCCCATGCATCGCTACAGGCTTGGGGAAGTGTGGCTGGAGAGCTGCCTGATAGAAAAGGACCTGGGGGTTCTCGTTGACAACCGGCTGAACACGAGCCAGCAGTGTGCCCAGGTGGCCGAGAAAGCCAGTGGCATCCTGGCTTGTATTAGAAATAGTGTGACCAGCAGAAGTAGGGAGGTGATTGTCCCCCTGTACTCAGCACTGGTGAGGCCATACCTTGAGTATTGTGTCCAGTTCTGGGCACCTCAATATGAGAGAGATACCGAGGTGCTGGAGCGAGTGCAGAGGAGGGCAACGGAGCTGGTGAAGGGCCTGGAGAATAAATCTTATGAGGAGCGGTTGAGGGAGCTGGGACTGTTTAGTTTGAGGAAGAGGAGGCTGAGGGGAGACCTCATTACTCTCTACAACTACTTGAAAGGACATTGTAGAGAGGTTGGTGCTGGTCTCTTCTCACAGGTAATTAGTGACAGAACAAGACGGAATGGGTTCAAGCTGCAGCAGGGTAGGTTTAGGCTGGACGTTAGGAAAACATTCTTCCCAGAAAGAGTGGTCAGACACTGGAATAGGCTGCCCAGGGAGGTGGTGGAGTCACCATCCCTGAATGTGTTTAAGACTCGTTTAGATGTGGTGTTAAGAGACATGGTGTAAGGGAGAACTTTGTGGAGTGGGGTTGATGGTTGGACTCGATGATCCCAAGGGTATCTTCCAACCTAAATGATTCTATGATTCTAACAAAAAATCAGTACCCATTCCACACTGCATTTCCAGAAAGGCCACTCGCACACAACCTTCCAGCCTCAAACCAGGGCTGAGGCAGCAAAGAGAGTACATCCTCCTGCAGCACACGTCCTTCCACCGTCATTGCCATTAGCTGTTGAACGCGGTCCAACAGCGCTCTAAGAGATGCCGAGAGCCTGTCACTTCCAGCATGTGCTCTTTCTCATTCGCTCCCCAAGAGAGATAATTGTGGATGGAGTGGAAAGCTTTCCGAGCAAGGCTTTTGGTTTGTTTTCTGTATACATGTTGCTGTGTGTTTATACTAGGCTGGAGAGGGTGCATTAAAACAGGGGAATATTGCATGCTCTTTAAGCGTGTAATTACTAGAAAAGATACTGATACACTGAGAGGAGTTTAAGGGGAGGCTCTAATGATCTAGAGGCTGGAGGAATCCAGGCAGAAATGTTTTAAGAGCAGCATCTGCCTACTTCAAGCAAGCGGCAGCTAAGGGGAGAGATGACAGCATCCTGCAAATAGCTTGAGTACATAAACACGGCAGAGAAAGGAGGCTTATGGTATGGGCTGCTAAGAGCAAGGGGATCATGTTAATAAAAGAAAACTTAAGCTGAATATTGTTAAACTTCCTGAAAGTGAAGTTATGCTGAGATACCATCTCCTCAGGGAAAGCCGCATGAGAGCGGGTATTTTGAGGTTTGCTGAACAGCAACCATCTTTGGTGCAAGCGTTGGCCACCGTAGAGGTGGGAGAAGGCAGGAAACCTCCATACCCCGGCAGGGAGGGAGCTGAAGGCTTTCCGGTGTGCTCCTAACCTGCAGCAGTCCTGCTGCTGACAGTGGAGGTGGGGTTTTATGACTTAATATCTTAAGGAGATGGCATCAGGCAAGATTATCATTGCAATGTATGGAGGGATGCTCTATTCCCTCCGAAAAATCACTTGTAGTCCCACGGTAAACTCCACTGCCAGGGCACATCTTGCATTCCTTTGACTTTGGCGTATAAGAACAAAGTTAACCCCTGAAGTGAACCTTTGCTCCTGGCTGGGCATTTCTAACATCCAACTCCTTCCCAGCTTCTAAGGAAGGGTAAAGCCAGGCCACAGCTTTTATGAGCAGTCAAGAGCTCCTTTCTTTCTCTCTTCACCCAAACTACCGCTTTTATAAAAAGGTATAAAAGCCTAATTATCTCCCACTCTTCTAGGCTGCTGAGGGTTTTGTTCCAAATCTGCCACCAATTCACTCGATGTTAGTGGGCAAAGATGCAGACAAAGGGACGAGGCAGTGCCTGAGGGCAGGAAGATGCTTCTCCTCAGCAACAGCCCATCAGAAACCCAGGTATAATTGCAAGTGCTTGAAAGACCTGGAGGCTGAGGTGACCATATTCTCTTTCCCTCTTCTGCTGACTTTCTCATTTTCAGCCCAAAATTATTTTGATAAATTGCGAGTTCAATTTAAAACGAAACGGAAGGAAAAATTTCGCACGTCTGGATTAGAGGATCCCCCACCGCTTCCCAGAGAAAATCGGCGATGCAAAAACACGCGCAACAGCAAATCCATCTGCATTAACCCACCATACCGAGCCCCTTGCCTTCTTGGGTCGAGTTATCGTTTTGCTTCGCGATCCTACTCAAAACTCTTTAAACACTATTAAGCGCAGACACCAAAACTGATACAGCATCACTGATTGCACCAAGGAGGGATTGCATGGCCGTTTAGGACCCTATTAAGTAAATACAGTGAAAGCAGGCAGTCATAACCAGGTAATAAAAAAAGCATCAAATTATTTTTTTATAGTTAGAGCTACCAGAAACTTCCTGTTCCATCCCAGCACAAGTGCTGTTTCCTGATGGTGAAAAGATTGTTTGGAGAGGAGGGACAGCTGCTGTCTTTCGCAGTTAATTATGAAGATGGGTTAAGAATTAATCAGGTAAAAGGAGGGATGTGAAAACAATCAGGCCCAAGAACTACTAAATTTGTCCCTTAAAATAAGTTAACTGGCTATTGAAATGTGTCAGAGACTAAACACATAGATTCCTACAAATCCACAGCTCCTGAAATGTTAATTTACAGCTCAATTTCGAACCCTGGACATGTAAGTATGCAGGATGGATTAAACTGAAATTAGGCTACACACCCAGGAAGGGCTCACAGGCAAAGCTGTAAGGCAGGAGAAGATGGTTGTTCACTCATCCCCTGCCCTGCAGAGCAATAGCAGTGGGAGATGCTCAGGGAGGGAGAGGGACCTTCCCTTCTGGGAAGTGACAGTTCATCTGTGCCACTCCTGGCCTTCACCCCAAGCTGCCACAGACATCGGAGAAATGCAGGTGAGAAGGGATCTCAACCATCTGCAGAGGCTGTTGGGGAGCTGGGCTGTGGCATCTACATCCACCACCTCCTTCCAGGACTAGCATCCTGTGCCCGAGGGGATCCTGATGTTCCTTGTTCAGCCACGGATGTCCCAAGGAGCGTGGTGTCCTCTCCCACCCATCCCGCACTTGGGGAGATGATGCCTGCAGATCCCTCCCGCCCGTGTATATTCACTGCAGGGGTTGCCATCTGCGGCACGAAAAACTGCTCTTCCCCAGCCAAAGTGCCGTAAAAGCCAAACAAAATTTCAATCATCGGCAGCAAAGAATCAAAACCCATCTCATCTAACTGGCAGCGGTGCTCAGGAGCTGCAGGTCTCCGAGATGGGATTGATAAGATCCCTGGGAGGCACTGCAAAAGGGGAAGTCTGCATGCCAAACACAGCCAATTAATGTCAGACCTTTCCCATGCCAACCAATTAAGCTGTGTATACTTGTCACCAGCAATTGGGAAGGGGGTGGAGGGTAGAGAGGAAACGATTCCAGAGGCGCCTTGAAGATATAAAACCTGCTTAATTTATGGAGAGGAGGGTGAGGGCGTAGACACCCTGCACTAATCCAAATGGGACCTGATTAATGTCTTAACTAATTTAGGAGCCACTTGGCTCCCGTGACCTGGTGAGGCTCCATTTAACAGAAACCAGGCTGGCATGGGAAGCAGAGAGCAGCTTAACAACGTAAGAAGCAACAGATGGGGTCTCCAGTCGCCTTGCCAAGCACCAAAACTGTTTTCTGAGTGCTTTCTCTTAAACCTCCTCCAAAAGGGAGAGTGCGATAATCACAACCATAAAAATGTGTGGCTTACCCACTAAACGGGCAGGCGACATAGCTCCTCTACCCCAGCAGCGGCTGAGGGCTCCCTTGGCTGGGGAAATGATCCCCAGCCCTGCTCCTCCCCGTCTACTACAACTGCTGAAACAACGACGGGAGGAAAGAGAGCTTTTGACCCACCTACGCCACTAAAAATCACCGTCTGCTGTGAGGTAGAGGAGGGGGAGAAGCAGTGAAGCACTTGAACAGCTTGGGGGGACCTTCCAGCATCGGCAAGGCTGGTCTTGGACATGAAGATGCACTGAACCAAGCTGCTGTCTTGGAAAACCCTTTGTCTCTCCCCCTACATAAGGAACGCTTCAAGCTGCAGGGGCCGACTTTGGAACCACTTGCAGGAGAAAACTTCACTGACGGTTTTGGGGATTTTCCTAATATCCAGCAAACCCTCTTCTTGAGGGCAAATCCATCTCCAACCGCCTCCCCAGACATGCTGTTGTGGGTTCGCCTAATTGCATGGCAAGGATTCTTTAGGCACAGGTTGGCAAGCAGGCAATCAGCGTGCAGCGGCAAGTTACCTGGCTGACTGCAAGGCAGATTAAAAAGATTAAAACCATGGAGTTGTCAGTTATTTGCAGGAGGAGGAGGAGGATGTGGATAGACATGCAGCAAGCCGGGTGCAGATCCAGGCGGGATCACTTGGAAAGGCACAGGAGTGGGAAAATCAGGAGCACCCGATTTAAAAGTTAAACAACGGGTGAGCAGAGGTACCAGGAAAGCACTGAACAAAGCAAGCCTGTCTGTATCTGGAGCTTTTTAATAAAGAAACAGTAAAAAGCAAATAGCAGAGCAGCTCCACTAACTCTTGCCAAGGGGTTTTAGGAATTGCACCTGGCAGAGGAAAGCGGCTCAGGCACAGCTGAGTCTCCTCAGAGCCAATGCTTTGGGAGAAAGGTATCATTCTCTCTCACACACCCCATATGTCAGGGTGTAAATGCAAAAAAAAAACCCCAATGCAATCGTCTTTTTTTTTTTCTTTAAGAACTGCATACCTTTTCACCTAGGAAATAATATCTAATTGCACAAATCCTGTTCTACTGAGTACTGGGATCCTTAGTTTGCATCCAAATAAAACTAAGAATGACCAGTGACCACCTCCTCCCTTTTCTCTTTGCATTTTTGAAGAAATGCACATTAGAACCAGAAGACCTTATTTATTGCAAAGCCTTCCTGTAACACCCCATAGCCTGAGGAGCACGACAACAAAAGCAGTGTTCAAAGTCAGGTCAGATAGTCATGCCTCTATTTGAACAGTGTTTTTTTCACCTTTTCATATGAACGTTCTGGGATAGACAGAACAATGCCTGACATTTCCGAAGCTGGCATCAGGTCCCTTCCAAAGCTTAGTCTGCAGATCCCCAAATCTAAGCCAAGACAGAAGAGGAAGAAAAATGTAAGTTTTTCCTTTTTTCCCCTGGATACAATAGGCAAAATGGCTTTCTCCTGAGCTTTCTGGTGTGGCAGGCACAGTGATGCTGTGGCCCCACCATAGTAGGGCTCACCTCCATCACCTGCCTGCCCAATTCCAGAGGCTGCCAGGCTGCAGGGAAACACATCTGAGAATGGCAGAATTGCAGGGGTTGGAAGGGATCTCTGGAGATCATCTAGTCCAACCCCCTGCCACAGCAGGGTCACCCAGAGCAGGTGGCACAGGAATGCGTCCAGGCGGGTTTGGAATGTCTCCAGAGACGGAGACTCCACCACCTCTCTGGGCAGCCTGTGCCAGGGCTCTGCCACCCTCAAAGTAAAAAAGTTCCTCCTCATGTTTAGGTGGAACTTCCTATGGTCAAGTTTGTGCCCGTTACCTCTTGTCCTGTCACTGGGCACCACTGAAAAGAGCCTGGCCCCATCCTCCCGACACCCACCCTTTAAGTATTTATAAGCATTGATAAGATCCCCCCTCAGTCGTCTTTTTTCCAGACTGAAGAGACCCAAATCCCTCAGCCTTTCTTCATAAGAGAGATGTTCCAGTCCCCTCATCATCTTGGTAGCCCTTTGCTGTCCCCTCTCCAGCAGTTCCCTGTCCTTCTTGAACCGGGGAGCCCAGAACTGGACCCAGCGCTCCAGATACAGCCTCACCAAGGCCTTAAACTTCAGTGCCCAAGCTGCTGCTTGGCTCCGCTGGCAGAGCCGCCTCCCCACCAGTAACCTGCACCTTGGCCGACCTGCCTCCAACCCCCCTCCTGTTAGTCTAAACACACCTTTTGGGATCTTTTAAATCCATCCTTGGTATTTACCTCTTCCCTCCACAAATGTATGTCCTTTGGCCTCCAAGGTCCTGCCACAGCTCGAGCTGCTGCATTTCAAAGGCTTGGAAAGAAGTGACAAGCAGCAGCTGGGTTTGCTAAAAGCAGGGAGTGGCATTACCTAATCCTAAATGAAATGTATTTTTTCTAGGGCAGCAGCAAAAATACACAGCTGCCTGATACGCTCCCTAGAGAAGGGCTTCATCTTTGCAAGCTGGATGGGAGATAAGGATGCTGTGGAAAGAGAGGGGAGTGTTAGCCAGGAATGAGGAGTGGGCTACCTCTTCCTCCTCAGCTCCTAATTGATGGGGAGCAGCTCCTGGCAAAGATGCCCTCCCCATGAGTTACGGACTTACTAACAGATTTATACACAGGCCAGATAGCACACACCAACACGGACATACCTGGCGAGTAATTTACAGCAGGGAAACAGTCAGAACACATCAACAAGCCCCGCAAATGAATTTCTGTTCTTTAAGTGTTGCCTGTTTCATCATGAATGGCTTATTAAAGAAGTCAGTGGCATCTCTCAGCACACACGCAAGGTAGTTTATTACGAGTGATTTATTAAACTGCTCTAACTTGTCAGCAGCCACTTGAAACATTCACTTTCCTTTTTTTTTTTTTCCTTCAGGTTTGCCAATGTCTTTATAAATAGATCTCCAGCACTTATATCTGACTGTCACATATCAAAAACTCAATCGATATCAGCACAGATTAGGAATGAGGTGAGACTGAGCCCTCCCCACTTATAACCAGCCCCATCTGTTGAGGTAAATTGATGGGAGTGCACTTCCAAATAAAAGATTTTATTTATTTTATTTTTTTGCCTTTTCACAGGAGAGCTGGACTTGACAGCTCCTAATTTCTCCCAGTTACGGCCTGTTCTGTGGGTGGTGGATCCCCAGGTGATTGCTGCTGCTGCGAGGCCCCTCTCCTGCATCCTTTCAGCCGAGATGTTCACAGGCAGACCCTTCTGGCTTTATAATCTACTAAACTAATAGAGTTCAGATGCTTTCAGCTCCATTCCTGCTAGATGAATCTCTTTCCAGGACAAGACCCCTTTCCATCATTAGTTTAACCAGTCTCAGCTCATCAGCCTTAATTTATTTGCTGCGGAATCACTGTTTTAATGGTTTGCTCCGAGTTTAAATTCTTCCTGCTCCCTCCTAAAATGTTTTCCCATGACAAAATGGCCCGAGCGCTACTTCTGCTGGTGCCAGAGTGTGGAGGGCCACCCGTGCCAGCTCCCCATCCCATACCTTGCACAAGTCAAACCAAGGGTTGGTTATTTTCCTCCCCCCCCCCCCCCCCCCCCCCCCCCCCCCCCCCCAGGGAAATCCTTAAATAAAATGCATTTATATCAACTCCCCGCATGCACTTTTTGCGTTCCCAGCTCACAATTAGCAAGGGCAGAGCAGGCACCCGGAGCCCACTGCACCCACCCTGGCCCTGGAGCCTGTGGGTGCTCTCCCTGCCCCAGCCCAGGGCTCCCCGTGGGCGCTGCGGAGCTCTTCCATCTTCCATTCATCCATCCATCCATCCTCCTGTCAGGGTAATCGAGCTCGGAGTTGCAAACCATATGCTTTGGATGCGCCTCTCTCCTTTTGCTCCAGTTCCTGCTGAAGTCCAGGGAGATTCTCTGGAAGAAGCCACTTTTAATTTGTAATCTGATTAAGCCATTAGAGGCGAATAGAGCAGTAACTAACACAAATTGCCGATCGTTTCCATCAGCAAATCCCCCCAATTAATCCTGAGATTAACCCTGATTACACGCAGTAATGGTGATCAATGCACCCTAATGGGGTAAATCCGCCCACTCCACTTTCTTCCACATCCCAGAACGATCAATTTTAAATCAGCATGATTTATCTGGCAGGATCCGAGCAAGGCCGGCAGTGGAGATGGGGCACTGCCTGCATCTCCAGAAACAATCAGAGGAGCGTTAGCTCATTAAGCTAACTGCCTCCCTCGGGGAAAAGAAAACCAAACTCGGAAAAAGAGCTGGATACAGTGAAACACAGAGCAGGGGAATGCAGAGGGCAGGAATGCGAGATTTCATCTGCCTGCTGCACTCCTTCCCGTTTGAATCCTCCCAGTGCTAAAAAGCTCCTGTGAGGTGATCAGACCAAACAGCTCGGAGCAAGGCTGCACTTCTCAGGGATTCCTCTGTCAAAAAGAGGAAGTCGGGCTGCAGAAGAGCTGAAAAAAGAAAAAGAACACTCCCCACTTTGTGAGCCGAGCCTCTGTTCTTTCCTTTGCTGCTAAAAATCAGAAGTTACCCCGGGATCATCCATTTCCAAGGATCCCCAAGCACTTTGCAAGCTTCAGAGCCTGGCTTAGTTTTCACTTAGTTCGGTGTTATTTATAGAGCAGCTGATATCCAAACGCTTGCTTCAATGGGGATTTTGTCTTTGTACGGACTAAGTAAGAACTAAGTCAGAAGCCCAAGGTTTGACCTTTGGTATACAGAAATCAATTCATCCTGCACTCAAATGCAGCCATCTCCAGGGTGAAATGCAGCAGCAGTTTAACAGTGCATGGCAATAAAACAGGTTGATTTATAGAGCCTTCTCCTCCAGCGATATTTTCTCTACTTGAGGAAAGCGTTAGAGGAGAGAAGAGAAGAACTGCTGGAAGATGTGCTAAGCTCCTGCCAGGGGAAGCAACAGCAGCTCTGGTGGCTCCGGGCATCTTTGTACCCAAAAGCTGGGGGCAGAACAGGAGAAATCACATCGGTGATGGCTCACAGGGTCCCCAACTGCCACAGCAGCGTGTTTTGCAGGTTACTGTGCTGTGGGAAGGACCACCTTGAAGACTGCAAGTTCCTCATGCCTTTGACCCAAACCCTGACAAGGGATATTTCAGGTGGGTCCTTCCCAATATTCCCCTAGCAGCTTGCTCCTGCGTTGAGACAGCTGTCTCCCTCCCATCGCAGAGCATGTGCATTAATCCTGGTGTCGCTCCATCCCCAGAACCAGCTGTATTTTGGCAACAAGGTGAACCTTTGACTGGGCTTTGTCAAATTCTCTGGGAGCCTTTGAGGCTCAAAGGTTTTAAAGCATCTCAACCACCATTAACACCCAAAGTTATAGAAGCCCCGGGTTCAAACCCTGCCTTGCACCCCCAGTAGGATATAAGGCATCGTGGGCTGGCAGGAGTGAGAATACCTTCCTGTCCTTCATCTGATGGATGAGGGGAGAGACCCAAGGGGACACCAGAGACACCGGAAAGCTGCCACATCCTCTGCTCAGCTCTTCCCATCGGGAATTAGGGAAATGGGATGGGAGCTGCTTTGAAGCCTGCTGTCCCCCTAAGTCTGCCCTCTCAAGATCTAGACACACAAAAAAAACTGAGTATATATTTTCCATGGGAGCAAAAGGCCTTTGCTGTCTTACTGCATTTAGGTCTGAAGAAGCTGGAGATGTCAGAAACCCAGCCCTTGCACAAGTGTCACAGTATGTCTGGACCTGCCCCACCTGCAGGACTGCGCTGAAGACACCGTGCACAGCCCCTGGGGCTCCATTCCCGTTGCAGGACCCACACTTTGCTGCACAAACCCCCGCTTTTCTTTTCCCTCCAGGACTGAAAACAAGATCCCCCCCCTCCTCCCCAGAGCAGCAGGGATTTCAGTCTGGGGCTTGGGAAAAGTGGCTTTTTGGTTCAGCAGCTCCCTCTGCCCGCACCGCCTGCTCCAGAAATGCTGTCAGGGAGGAGAAAAACACACAGCAAGAGGCTGCTTAAGTATCAATCAGCAGCACAGTCCCCCAGGGAGGAAAGGTTTAGTTCCCCTGTAGAAGCAGCGGTCAATAAACATGGCACGTGCTTTATCTCCTGTCAAGGCTGCCCTCTCCTATCGACAGACCTGACACCGGCCCTGAGACGGGAGAGGAGGCAGGAGCCCGAATCCCATCAACGACAAGCCATTCCACCTTGTTTCAGAGGGAAGAGAGCTGCGAGCAAGTCCTGTCTCCTCTGAGGCAGTGGCCGACGTCACGGGGAGGAGAGACGCCTGTCCTGGACACTAAGGAAAGCAGCAAAGCGGATCCCTGAGCTGATGCAGCACAAGGGTGTCCTGGGAGAAAGACCACCTCGCACAGCCCTGGCCCTGCTGAACAAGGCACAGCTTCGGACTGAGCAGTTTTAGGGTCTCAAGCAATACAGTGGTGTTTTGTTAGCATTTTTCTCATGCTAAACTGAGAAATCTGGGGCACCTCAGCTTTCTCACATAGGGAGCACATAGAGAAGACAGTAGCTCTGGTGCTCAACAATTCATAGAATTGTTAGAGTTAGAAGGGACCTTAAAGATCATCTAGTTCCAACCCCCCTGCCATGGGCAGGGACACCTCCCACTAGACCAGGTTGCTCAGAGCCCCGTCCAGCCTGGCCTTGAACACCTCCAGGGACGGGGCTTCCACCACCTCTCTGGGCAACCCGTTCCAGTGTCTTACCACCCTCATGGTGAAGAACTTCTTCCTAACGTCCAGTCTGAATCGACCCACCTCTAGTTCTAATCCATTCCCTCTAGTCCTACCATTACCCAACATCCTAAAAAGTCCCTCACCAGCTTTCTTGGAGGCCCCCTTAAGATACTGGCAGGCCACTATAAGGTCTCCTCGGAGCCTCCAGACTGAATTCAGTATAATACACACTGGAACAGTGACATGCCAGCCCAGGGTTGGTGTCCTGCTCAGCCATGCCCCATATTCTCCATAAATCCACATGACCCTTTGAATTTCAAATTAAGCCGGCAGTACGCAAACCCCCAATTCCAGGGGGTGGCATCTTGCAACTCCCTCATCTAGAGAAACCTGCTAGCTAAGGAGCAGGGCAGACCTGACCGAAGAGCTCGGCCACGTGGTTGTCACTCACTGAGACACAGACATTTCTCCAGAGTCCTGCCTCTGCCGCCAGCATCTTTTTTGGGGTTGCGTCTTTGCACAGGCAGCAAAAGAGCACTGTAAAATCACACCGATGCCAGCAGTGTTTTCCATCCAGCACTATAATATCTGTCATCTGAGGCACGGAATAGACCCCAAGCACATGTAGGTACCCATCACAGGCCACAGGGGGTGTGTTTTCCACCGCTGAATGTTGCCTGCGAGGGGTTTCGAAGCACATGTGTTTCGGGGTGATGTGCGGGGGCCGGGTCCTTCAGCCACCCCCTCTTCCCCCTGACTCCTGCAGCCTCACCGAGGGGCTGTTGGTCTCCTTTGATGTGCAGATGAATCAAGCCTCAGCCGTGAGAAGCCCCGTGGATTTATGAACTCTGCTATGATGTCTTTCCAATAGTATCCCCCAGAAGAGCATTTGCTCTCCCCTTCCTCCCTGGCTCCACTGAGCCAAGCATTCCTTTATCCTCCTCCATCCCAGGCCCCTCTCCGCTGGCCTGGGGAGCGATGCTGCTCACCCAGAACACGCTTCGGAGCAAAAGCTCCGCTCTGTAAACTGGGCCACTTGTCAGCTCGCTTTATATATCCCAGCAGGTTTGATGTCTCCTCACTGTCAGCCCCACAGAAGGTAAATGCAGGCTCACTTGACAGCCCGAGATGAAATACTGCAATTCAATCTACTCCCACCCCAAATCATGCCAGGTCTGCAATTCTATAGAAGTCGCGGTAGACTTGAAAAGAAAGGGACAAATAACTGTGATGGAAACCATTCACTGGAGACTTCCAGGGGAAATTATACACCCGCAAGGGGAAAAAGGATCATTAAGAGGTGACAGGAGAAAACATTTGCATTGCAAGTCAAACCAGCTGGAGGCTAGGAGGGAAGCATTGTGGTCACTGCCCTCCCCAGTCCAATTCAATCAACTCCAACAATTGGTAAACCTTCGAAGACAGGCCCTTTAGCTATTTGACCCAGATCCCCCAAACACAAAAGTCAACCTCTGCCTATAAACAGAAGTGGAGTGTTGCAAAGGTCCCCCAAAGTTCACCTCCTGCATTAAACCCAAGCACACAAGAAAAATCTATGCGCCTGTCTCCTTTTTAGCAGTCACCTCCACCTCGACAACTTCTGAGAGCCATAACTGCGTGGGGAGATTGCTTTGCTTGGCAAACAAACTGAGATTAAAGTGAGTTCACTGGGAACATCTCTATTTAGTTTCTGGGCTGAGCATGCTGATAATGCAATGGCGCGTTTAACTTTGCGCCGCTTGAAACAAAGCACAAAGAGATGAACGAGACACAAAAATAAAGGAGAACTTATCTCTGGTCTGAGCATCACATCAAAAACATCCCTGGTCCCTAAATGCAACCCAGGCTGGGCTACTGCAAACAGGTGGGTCCTGCACCACTATGGCAGAAGCAGTGGGCAGGGAAAGGAGACCCAAGTCCAGCTCCTGCAGCCAGCACTCCCCAGATCCAGAGAGGGGGAACACACTCCCCCCAGGGGAAGAAAGCCTTCACACCCCACCCCTCATTTTTCTGCCAGAGCATTTAGCGCAGACTTCCCCAAAACCCTCCAGAGAAGGTTCGAGGAATGGGAGTGATGAAAGAGGGGCTGAGAAGGGTCATCTCCCAGCCAGCTGGAGCAAGGACTCCTCACCAGCCCCCAGGGAACAGCCGGCCTCTCATTGCATCCACACACAGGATGCGCTCAGAAGCTTTTCCCAACATTTGTACATCAGCTTGAGCCAGAAGCACTCGATCGGCAGCTCTGCCTTCCAGTCCCAGAACTTTGGCTCTTAAAAACAGGGTGGAAGTTTACAAACCTGCGTCCGATACGTCCTCAGATAGCCACACAGCAGAGTGGAGAGGGCTAGGTGAGAACATTAGCAGTCTCGACACAGCCAGGCCAGCCTGGAAGAGACAGTTCTCCCTGGTGGGCAAATAACAGGAGGAGGAGGAAGTAATATACTCAAGTGACATTTGCGCCCGGGTGCAATGATGTGTCACTCATCGCAGCCAGACCAAATAGCATCTCTGGGGCACCAAAATTACACAGCCAAGTAAATCCTACAAAATCCATCTGCCCTTTTCAATATTTGGAGATAATTAACTTCTCCAGGCTGAGATATTACAAAAGAAAGCTGTTAGTGAATCTGTTCAGCCACAGGTCTGGCCGGATGTGGAGCTTGCCAGCACTGGGGACACTGAAAGGGCAAGGAGGACATTTCATATTTTCATGAATTCCCAACTCCCTTGTCGGAAGATTACAGAGAAAGACACATAATGCAGTGGGTCAGAAGAAAGACCAAGGGCAGACTTACCAGGACAGACAAGACATCTCTATCCCTCCATCGGTACCATCTGAATTGCAGTCACCGCTGGAGCTGTATCCAGCCCCTGCTCATCCACAAAGAAACTTGGCTGCAGGGCTGAATGGAAAAATCAAGCTAAAAGCACACCTTTACTAAAGGCAAAGCGAATCAGGCAGAGCTCCTTCAGCTATAGTAGAAGGCCAGGGTCCCTCACCCAAGAGGAGAGCTCACACCAACCCTGGTCCAAACATCTCACCCTAAAATGACCATCAGCCAAACCATCCATCAGCCCCCTCCCTGCAATAAATACACAGCTTGCAGCTGGCCCAGCCCTCCCACCAGCAAATACCAATTGGGCCAGTTGATTGCAGCATTCCTTAGCCAGAGGGAGGCAATTAACACTTGCCCTTCCACCATTGCCCCAGAGCACATACCCACCAAAGGGTGATGCCAGGAAAAGCAAATGGGAGGGTGGTTCTGCTCTCCTGTCTGACCTGCTGCTCCCCACTCACCCCCTTCATCTCAAAAGGTGGGAGATGCTCTGAGGCCTGACGTGCCTGTTGTTGGCCGGGGGGCTGGCACTGCTCTCCGTGGGTACTGCACTCCCCCGCGAAGCTGAGCAGATGTGCAGGCTTATCTGTACATTAAAAAGCGGGCCACTGGCCAACAAAAAGGGCAGGAGGGAAAACACATGCCCGTAGTGACTGAGCGAGGGAGAGACATGTGCAGACGGAGAGAGCAAGGAAGGGATGATGAGATGTGCAGAGCCCTGGGTGAAACCGAGGAACCTCCCTGGACACAGCCTTACACGCACATCTCCTGCCACGAGTGCGTTACATTGGTTTTGACAGACTTCTCTCACCCCATGGCATGAGGGATGTGAATTGCTCACAGGTGCAACTCTGGGGCTGCCTAGAGAGCTAATGTCCTCGAGCCCTGCCCGAGTGCTGCCCAGCTCCTGAGCCGGGGGGAGCATGGCAAGAGGCTCCGTGCCCCTTCCGTGTGCCGTGCTCCTTCATCAACGCGCCGGTGTTCCCCTCCAGACCCTGCACCCTGGAAAATTGCAGCCTAAAGTCATTCGGAAAGAATCCGACAGACTCAGGATGAGGTCCTCAAAGCAGCCAGTGAGGTTTTAATACTCCCTGCTAAATTGCTATGGTTGTGCAAAGACCAGAGATCCCCAGGGCTGGAGCAAAGCACATGTCTCTCCTGCGCCAGCGACCCCTCGCAGGGCTGCTGCTTCCCATCGGCTGCTGCCTGCGCTGCCTCCACGGGTCACCGGGGCAGTAAATATTTGCGCAGGGCCGGACAAGGAGAAAGCAAACAGGGTTGCCTTATTTATGGGCCTTGGCAGCAGGCTCCTTGGGCAGTTCCAAAGCGTTTCCGTCCTCCCCAGAGCCCCAACTGAGGCTCAGCCTCCCCCCCTGTGCACCCTGGCCATGCCGGCGGCTCCACAGGGTGCTGCTGCCACGCTGGGAAGAGGTGGGGAACAGGCGGGTGGGAAGGAAAGAAGCAGGACAGGGGTGTGAGGCCGGAGGCAGGGAGGACAGGGAGTTAAGTGTGAGTGACAAGAGAGAGGGAGAGGGTGAGAGTCTGAATTTGTAGGAGCAAGTAAAGTGACGTTGCATGGGTGTTTTTGAAGCTGTGTTTATTTTACCTGCAGGCTACAAGTAGGGAAGATGGATGTATCTGCTGGTCTGGTTCCCTGGCAGTCCCAGGGGCCCTTTCATGTGATGGTGAAGCCCCCAGAAGGGTTAAACGCTGTTACCGAGCCCTTCCTTTCAGCAGGGGGAGAGTCCTGGCTCAGAGAGGCTTCCAAGAAGGTCAGTGAGACAGCCTGAACCCTGCCTGCTTGGACACGCGTGTGCCTGGCAGGACAGACCCACACGCGTACACACACGTGTACATGTGAGATGAATCTTGCACGGAGCGAGGGTCACTCCCTGCAACTGCTGCTGCCCCTGGCGCTGCACGGGCCAGAGCTGGGAAGAGGAGCCCCGGAGGAAGCAGGAGACGTCGGGAGTGCTCCCGGCGTCTCTGGGTGGGAGGTCTGTGTCTCCGGCACGAGGAGCACCCGGAGCACAGTCCTGCCCAGCGCCTGCTCCAGAGACACAAACCATGACCATACCTTGAAACAGCTGGGTGTCCCAAGTGTGCCTCATCTGCTTCCCTTCATCCGGCCCAAGACGGATGGCAGGAGGCAGAGGGGAAGGAGCTTGGGGATCACTGACCCCTCTTCGTGCTGAGTGTCTGGGTTTAGGAAGGATTCAGACTTATTACAAACCTCCAGAGTTGTTGATTTCTTGGATTTCTGTCATGTCATGAGAAGCTTTCTCTGGGCTGAAAAGGGCAAGGGCATGTATCTTATACCATAAACTTCTCTCAGATGAAGGTAAGCCCATGAGGCCAGGGGTTAAAAAGACCCAAACCAGACTGGAAATAATAATACAAAGGAAGAGGGAAGGAAGGAATATGTGAACAACAGGATCCTGGTGGCTTTTCAGGAGAGGTCAAGGAGGTTTGGTGGGGGTGGAGAGTGTTTGCTATTGCGCCGGTGTCCAGCATGAGGGGTTGTGCTGAGAGAAGCCCCATCCCTAAATTTGCTAATAGCTCAGAGGGATAATCTGTCCTGGCCTGTTGAGCCTGGTGCTGCCCATCGGTTTCCACAGCCTGGTTGATGGTGTGCTTTATTTACAAACTGTGACCAACACAGGCACTGGTTAGTCCATTGTTCGCTCCAGCAGCACCAGCGAGAGAGTTTCTCCTGACAGAGGGATCGATGGCATCTGGCTGGAGGTCTCTGTTTGCTTTAGGATTCCTCTCCCAGGTAAATCCCACGGTGCAAATCACTTCTCTTTCAGATAGTCGTTTCACCAGCCGAGGAATGCGCGAGGGTGGGTTTGTGGGAGATCAGAGCAATCAGAGGCGGAAAGGGAAAGCCAAAGCAGTGTCCACTCTGCAATCCACATGGTGGGGTCACCTCACAGCCGGTGTGAGGAGCCCACATCTTCCCACCGTGGGGTTTTGGGCATCTACGAGGTCCCCACAGACTGCATGGGGATTGTAGGTCAGTCCTCCAGGAGTGGCATCCCACTCAAAGCAGGCTGAGAAGCACATGAAATGGTCTGTGCTGCTGCATAAATGCACAAACCACACTGCTTCCAATCCTTCTGAGCCTGCCTAGGTGTTGTCACGCACCTAGAAGTAGCTCCCAGCCAGGGCTGGACTTCCTGGGCAAAGAGCTCAGGGTATTTATCACGAGGACGGAGGCTGGTGTTTCCCTCAGGGTTGAGGGAGAAAACATCCCTGAAATAACAGCAGGAGCAGACCAGCGTGTGACCAGGTTTTGGGCTGAAAAAGGTTCATCTGCAGAACTTCCAAACTGTCAGCCCTGGCTGGGTCTCACACTCTTGCCTTGCTCCTTCTGCCGTAATTTATCCCGCAGCAAAGTGAGACTAAACGGTTACCATATGGATTCGATAGCGCGCTGCACCTGTTTTCCACCGTCGATAACCACATGTGGTACAGCGTGATGGAGAGGCAGGGCTGTGTGTAAGTGTGCGTGTACAAATCAATCACAACACCGGCCCCGGGGTGGGGGGGGGGCTGGTGCTTCACACCACCCCTCCAGGCTGGGCCAGCCAGGGCTGCTGGAGCCATGCTTCTCCCTCATGGAACTGCTGGGCCTGGAGAGGTCCTTGGTGGTTTGATGCCCCAAGGAACAAACCCTAAGTCGTGCAGAAGTCCCAAAGGGGACACTGCCAAGTCCTGCTACCAGGAGCAATGCAGCAGCCTGGCTGGGGTGTCCCACGGGGACAGGGACTGTGCCTGCCGAGGGAAACCTGACTGGACGGGGCACCGGAGTCCCCTCTGCCACCACCAGCAGTAGGAGAGCCAAGTGCCACATACCCATGAAGGAAGGAGGAATGGAACTTGGGAGCCATTTTGCTCTTGCAATCTATATGTTTTCTTATATATAAGGAAATAAACTGTCGCTGGCCTATAGACACCATCTGACTGCGGTCCCAGGAATCCCTGGGATGAGTTTATAGATCTCTGCATAAACATGGCAGATGAGGCGCAGGCTGGTGTTGGGTCTGCTGCCTGGTGACTCCGATGTCGGCGCTGTTTAGGGATGCCACTGTCCTGAGGGTATCTCCCTGGCACAGACGAGCCATCGGTGGTGGGTGGTGGGCAGAGGGAAGGAGTGATGGCACTGTGGGCGATGCTGGAGGACCCCGACATCAGACAGGCTCCTGCCCTGAAGCCAAACCTGCCTTGCTGGGGGGCTGCGTGCAAGCAGACCCCCTGAGACCCTGCCATGCCCGAGGAGGATTTGCTGAGACTCACACTTTGGCTGACTTTTTTTGCAGTTGAAGGTTGTACTTTTTTAAAGGTCTTGCAGAAATAACCAGCCAAACTGATTTGCTTAATGCTGAAGAAAAGCCAGCACGTATTTTCTCTCCTTGGTGCAATGGCACGGCAGTGGCAGAGACGGAGCACCCATCCACCTCCTGGAGCCCCTCTCTAAGGGCAGGGCTGGGAGAGAAGCAGCAGCACAGAGGTACCCCCAGCTCCAAGCAGCCCCTCAGGCTGTGTTGGGGGCTCTCAGCACCCCCAGGCCACCATGACCCTCTGACCGTTCACCAGGACCCCCTGCAATGCCTCCCACCCCCCAGGCAGGCTCGTCCTCACACTGCGGTGCCCTGGAAGGTGCAGCAAGCGACGGCATGGATTAGGTGCTGCTAGGAAGAACAACATGCTTGGATGGCCCCCTCTGGCCCCCACCTCTGCCCGTACAGCACCTCCAGCACCCACGATGGGGCATGTTCTGGGGGGCTCAGGGTCTCCCAGCCCATCCCAGCAGCTGGCACTGGTTTTACCAACCATCCCGAGCTCAAGGGTGGACCTGGTGGTCCAGGAGATCCCCAGAGCCTGGGTGTTTGCCGCCTGTGCAGGGGTAGGGAAATGGATGCTTCTGCTCTGCAGCCCAATGGAATGGTATCTCCTCTCACCCGTTTCCACTTTGTCCCTCCCCAAACACTAAAATATTTATGTCAAAAGTAGACATTAAAATTTAAGGAAAACTAAATAGAAATTAAACTTGTGTATTTTGAGAGGAAATGAGTCCCGTAAGGTGATCATGCTGCTATGCACAGATGATTGATGTCAGTTTATTTATCTGCTACCACTAAATGCTTGCAAAGGAGAGAAGAAAAGAACACAGACGAGCTCTGCGGGTCAGGCACAGC